>WNWK01028233.1:0-25580 GCA_009830355.1 Cherax destructor | reverse complement strand
TAATACAGACCATTCCAGATTTTAGTTTCCAAGCAATAACTTTATAAAGCCTCCAGTGATCTGTTTCAAGTTTTCAGGATGAATGTATCTTAATAAGAAGGAGGGTATTGTTAGTGGAGTGGGCACCATTTTGCTCATTTTAATTGCGAAATGGTGTTAGGTTAAACATTCCATTCCTTGAGTTTGTCTCTTCTGAACAACATCTGTCATTAATGGCTAACACATCTTATGAAACGGTTTGTTTATTTGGGTTTAGGTTGTGTAGGTGCAAATATCTGTATTTACTAACGTAGTGAAATTTGCATTTTTTTTTAATTCAGAACAATAACTGGAGAATGCAGCTTCAAGTGGGCAGTAGGCCTGTTGCAATGTTGCTTCTTTCTTAAGTTCTTATGTTAAGTCTCCATCAAACGTTTAGTGCTGATGTGTTTTCTCTCAAAGAAAGTTTTAATATCAGATTGTGCAAATTTTAATTTGCTTTATTAAACTAAATAAACAAGTTCTCTTATCAGAAGAGACAAAGTTCGTTTTAGATTTATTGCGTTATATATATATATATATATATATATATATATATATATATATATATATATATACTAAATATCTACGTAATGTACTTTTAATGCTCCCATAGCACGTGTGTGTCTTAAAGTCAATTGTAGAAAAAAAATATTTGCATGTTATATAACCAGTGCCTATATAAAACATACTTAATTAAACTTTAGACGACAGACAGTCTTAGAGAAACGTTTGGATTGATTTTGGCTTCGCAGGTTTAAAATTTCTCATTTTAATGATGAATTTCAGAAACAGAAATAATAGATTTCATTCTATAATTTATTTCATCGTTTAACTTGAAGCTTTCAATGCCAATAAATTGATAGTGCAACTACTGAGGGGCTTGAAACTTAATGTGCTCGTAAATTTTACAATACTTGTGTATTCTATAAGGTTTGGCTTTGATGTTTCAATACTGGTGTTTCTTAGAGGAACACTGTTAATGGTTTTGAGCTGTGGATGACAATGTTATATTTTGTATTACAGAAATTTGGATAATAATTTGAGTTAACTTGTCAATGCCTCTTCTGATTCGCTTCAAATCTTCAACGCTATTATTTAACTGCACTAGAAAATTAGACTACATCTGCACTATTCTTGTCGTATGCATTGAAGGAATGCGGGGATACCTTTATCGGATCGTGTAGCAACCGATATAAATCTAAAGTAGCTTGATCAGCTATTGAAGTGTGAACAAGATACATTTATGAAGGAAATCAGAGAAACCTGTTAAACGAACCTGAATTCTCAAAGCGTGAGTTACGGTGCCTGCACTTTCAACAACACCTGCACCAAAAATGCTTTCAGCAGGAACAACAACAGCATCAGCAGTTTTATACAAATGCATATACAACAATAACAACTACGCACGAAGGTAAAAAGTGCCACCAGTCCTGAGAGCTTTGTCAGCTACCTTGACGCATTTAAATTGGTTTCTCTTGCAGCGCTGCCAGCAGCGTCTCCTCTTCCTTTCCCTGACCTTTACTGCTCTTCTACCTAACATTACTGCTCCCCACCTGATCTTTACTGCTCTTCACCTAACATTACTGCTTCCCCACCTGATCTTTACTGCTCTTCACCTAACATTACTGCTTCCCCACCTGAACTTTACTGCTCTTCCACCTAACATTACTGCTTCCCCACCTGATCTTTACTGTTCTTCCACCTAACATTACTGTTCCCCCACCTGACCTTTACTGCTCTTCCACCTAACATTACTGCTTCCCCACCTGATCTTTACTGTTCTTCCACCTAACATTACTGCTCCCCCACCTGATCTTTACTGCTCTTCCACCTAACATTACTGCTTCCCCACCTCATCTTTACTGTTCTTCCGCCTAACATTAATGTTCCCCCACTTGATCTTTACTGTTCTTCCACCTAACATTACTGTTCCCCCACCTGACCTTTACTGCTCTTCCACCTAACATTACTGCTTCCCCACCTGATCTTTACTGTTCTTCCACCTAACATTACTGCTCCCCCACCTGATCTTTACTGCTCTTCCACCTAACATTACTGCTTCCCCACCTGATCTTTGCTGTTCTTCCACCTAACATTACTGCTCCCCCACCTGATCTTTACTGCTCTTCCACCTAACATTACAGCTTCCCCACCTCATCTTTACTGTTCTTACACCTAACATTACTGCTCCCCCACCTGATCTTTACTGTTCTTCCACCTAACATTGCTGCTTCCATACCTGACCTTTACTGCTCTTCCACCTAACATTACTGCTTCCCCACCTGATCTTTACTGTTCTTCCACCTAACATTACTGCTTCCCCACTTGATCTTTACTGTTCTTCCACCTAACATTACTGCTTCCCCACCTGATCTTTACTGTTCTTCCACCTAACATTACTGCTCCCCCACCTGATCTTTACTGCTCTTCCACCTAACATTACAGCTTCCCCACCTCACCTTTACTGTTCTTCCACCTAACATTACTGCTTCCCCACCTGATCTTTACTGTTCTTCCACCTAACATTACTGCTTCCCCACCTGATCTTTACTGCTTTTCACCTAACATTACTGCTTCCCCATCTGATGTTTACTGTTCTTCCACCTAACATTACTGTTCCCCCACCTGACCTTTACTGCTCTTCCACCTAACATTACTGCTCCCCCACCTGATCTTTACTGTTCTTCCACCTAACATTACTGCTCCCCCACCTGATCTTTAATGCTCTTCCACCTAACATTACTGCTTATCCAACTAATCTTTACTGCTCCTGCACTTAAACTTTACTAGTAGGGCTTTCCCTTAAACTTTACTAGTAGGGTCTTCCCTTAAACTTTACTTCTCAATTCCCTGATCGTTAGTGCTTCTCCACCTCACATTTCTGCTGTTCCACCTGACATTTACTGCTCCTCTACATGTCTTCTACTTCTCATTCATGTTATCTTACTGTTCCTAGTTTCATCGTCCCTGCTCCTCCACCTGATCTTCATCGCTCCTACACCTGATCTTCATCACGCCTCCACCTGAACTTCATCGCTCCTACACCTGAGCTTCATCGCTCCTCCACCTGATCTTCATCGCTCCTCCACCTGATCTTCATCGCTCCTCCACCTGATCTTCATCGCTCCTCCACCTGATCTTCATCGCTCCTCCACCTGATCTTCATCGCTCCTCCACCTGATCTTCATCGCTCCTCCACCTGATCTTCATCGCTCCTCCACCTGATCTTCATCGCTCCTACACCTGATCTTCATCGCTCCTCCACCTGATCTCCATCGCTCCTCCACCTGATCTTCATCGCTCCTCCACCTGATCTTCATCGCTCCTCCACCTGATCTTCATCGCTCCTCCACCTGATCTTCATCGCTCCTCCACCTGATCTTCATCGCTCCTCCACCTGATCTTCATCGCTCCTCCATCTGATCTTCATCGCTCCTCCACCTGATCTTCATCGCTCCTCCACCTGATCTTCATCGCTCCTCCACCTGATCTTCATCGCTCCTCCACCTGATCTTCATCGCTCCTCCACCTGAACTTCATCGCTCCTCCACCTTAATCTTCATCGCTCCTCCACCTGATCTTCATCGCTCCTCCACCTGATCTTCATCGCGCCTCCACCTGATCTTCATCGCTCCTCCACCTGATCTTCATTGCGCCTCCACTTGATCACTTTTCTCCAGCCTGACCTTTACTTCTTGTCTCATGCTTCCCATTCTTCATTTACGGCATATTTATAACCACCATAAGGAGGTTAACATCGGCAACAATATGACCACAAATGCACGTTTTTACAGACGAATCCCACACCAGTGTGGCTGTGGCGTACTCTAGCTCAAGTCCCTTCAAAGCCGTCATCATGACTTCCGTCTAGCGGTTATAATGTTGAAGCGAAGGAATTGTACAGCAAAGCTGCTAACAGTAAAATTTAAAATAATCGTACTATACACTATGCCATACCGCTGTAGGTATTTTGGCAAAGAGCGTTCCAAGATTTTATAGCATTAAATATAAAAAAAATTAGTCATGGTGAAGCATGAAAACATTTTACATAATACCCAAGACTACCGAGACCATATCTAATCAAGAACATTGAATGAAATAAGTGGGAATATGTAGAACACAATACAGAGACATGCAGATTCACACACTCAAAGAACACTTTTCGAGCGCTTAAAATTACCAAGAATATTGGCACAAGCACTCTACAAAGAACACTAAGAACACTCTACAAAGAACACTAATTGATACTGCTTAGAATAATCCTGCTGAGGATGGGGGAATCCTTCCTTCTCAGCAGAAAGGCGTCAACACACACACACACACAACTCAAAATTCTCATTCTCTCCCTCTCATTTTTCTCCCTCCTCAGGCAGCAAACTGAGAATCTGGGCAGAGAAATCTAGAATAAAGTCATAAAGCGACAATTATAACTGGTGGAAAGAGATGACGTGTGATGACGCATGACTACGTCACCACACATCAGAAAAAAGGCAATCATAGCACACACACAAAAAAAAAATAAAAAAATAAAGAGTAAACACAAATACACAGAAATTGTAAATGTCCGGTCACTGTCAACTTACACTTGGACTCGTTCATTCCTACCACCTCACTCTCACATTCACAACAGACTATATTATAATAATTAAATACTCATTTCCCAAACACTTGGCTTATAATTATTTATACTTAATTTTACCATATCTCGGCTTCAGGTATGTAAAAATGTTAAGAACTAATATTGAATATAATAGAACTATCTTTAATGTTAAAAATATAAGCCTAAAATATAAGCCTAAAAATATAAGCCTAAAATACAAATACTTAATGTTGACCCCCCCCCCTCTCTCTCTCTCTCTCTTGCATTCTTTTCTCCCTTTGATCTTTAACATTCTTCCACTTCACTTTTACTGCTTCTCCGCCGGACCTTTACTCTACCTAACCTTTTCTGTTCCTCCACTTGTCCTTTATTTTTCCTCTCTCAGTTTTAAAGCTCCTCCCTCGACCTTAACTGTTCCTTTCTTATTTACTGCTGTTTCTGATATTTATTGCTTCCTCTACCTGACCTTTACTACCTCTCTTTTTATCGTTATTGCTCCTGCATTTGATATTTTCTCCTTCCCCTGACCTTCTCTGCTCCCCCACCTGATCTTTACTGCTTCTCCACCTGATCTTCATTACTGCTTCACCTGATCTTTACTGCTCCTACCCCTGATCTTTACTGCTCCACCTGATCTTTACTGCTCATCCACTTGATCTTCATTACTGCTCCACCAGATCTTTACTGCTCCTCCACCTGATCTTCATTACTGCTCCACCTGATCTTTACTGCTCCTCCACCTGATCTTCAATGCTCCTCCACATGATCTTCACTGTTCCTCCACCTGACCTTTGTGATACTTATCATACATTAATAAGAGACTGACTTTGAACAGTTGGTGATCGTGGCCACAAGTGTCAAATTTAATTCCCCGTAAATATATTTACCTAACATAGTTGATATTTTTATACTTCCTATAAAATAATAATAATAATAATAATAATAATAATAATAATAATAATAATAATAATAATAATAATAATAAAAGGGGACAAAATAGAATGCAAAAATTATAGGGGAATACGTCTGTTGAGTATACCTGGTATAGTGAATGGTAGAGTTATTATTGAATGAATTAAAAGTAAGAAGAAGAGTAGGATAGCAGATGAACAAGGAGGCTTTAGGAAAGGTAGGGGGTGTGTAGACCAAGTGTTTACAGTGAAACATATAGGTGAACAGTATTTACATAAGGGTAATGAGGTTTTTGTGGCATTTATGGATTTAGAAAAATCTTATGACAGGGTGGATAGGGGAGCAATGTGGCAGATGTTACAAATGTATGGAACTGGAGGTAGGTTACTGAAAGCAATAAAGAGTTTTAACAAGGATAGTGAGGCTCAGGTTAGAGTGTGTAGGACAGAGGGAGATTATTTCCCAATAAAATCAGGCCTTAGTCAAGGGTGTGTAGATGTGTAATGTCACCATGGTTGTTCAATATATTTATAGATGTGGATGTAAGGGAAGTGAATGCTCGGGTGTTGGCAAGAGATGTGGGGTTACAAGATAAAGAATCTAACACAAAGTGGGAGTTGTCACAGTTGCTCTTTGCTGATGTCATTGTGCTTTTGGGAGATTCTGGAGAGAAGTAGCAGAGGTTCGTAGATGAGTTTGGTAGGGTATGTAAAAGAATTAAATTAAAAGTGAATATAGGAAAGAGTAAGGTGATGATGACAACAAAAAAATTAGGTGACGAAAGATTGGATATCAGATTGGAGGGAGAGACTATGGAGGAGGTGAATGTATTCACATAGTTAGGAGTGGACGTGTCAGCAGATGGGTCTATGAAAGATGAATTGATGAGGGGAAAAAGGTGAGTGGTGCACTTAGGAGTCTGTGGAGACAAAGAACTTTGTCCATGGAAGCAAAGAGGGAAAAGTATGAGAGTATAGGCTGGAGACTGTTTAGATGTCATGTCTGAGAGCAATGTGTGTTGTGAATTTAATGCAGAGAATTCGTAGTTTGGAAATTTGGAGGAGGGGTGGGATTACCAAAACTATATTTCAGAAGGCTAAGGAGGGGTTGTTGAGGTGGTTCGGACATGTAGAGAGGATGGAACAAAATATAATGACATCGAGAGTGTATAAATCTGTAGTGGATGGAAGGCGGGGTAGGGGTAGGCCTAGGAAAGGTTGGAGGGAGGGGGTAAAGAAGGTATTGTGTGCGAGGGGCTTAGACTTCCAGCAAGCATGCGTGAGCGTGTTAGATAGGAGCAAATGGAAACAAATGTTTTTTAGGACTTGACGTGCTGTTGGAGTGTGAGCAAGGTAACATTTATGAAGGGATTCAGGGAAACCAGCAGGCCAGACTTGAGTTCTGGAGATGGGAAGTACAGTGTCTACACTCTGAAGGAGGGGTGTTAATGTTGGAGTTTTATAACTGTAGTGTAAGCATGCATCTGGCAAGACAGTGATGGAGTGAATGATGAATGTTTTTCTTTTTCGGGCCACCCTGCCTTGGTGGGAGACGGCTCTAAAATTTCAACGATTGCGTAATGTACCTTTGGCAAGATTCACGATCTGCTTCCAAAGTTCATCAATAGAGTATCCTACACAGGTTAGGCAGGTTTACCAGGAAACAGGACAAGTGCTACCTGACGAGGGTCTTATATATGCTTTTGGTCATATGACCGAGGCCTTCCACTGGCTTGTCAGTCCACCCCTTTAAAAGTTATGTTTTTTTATTATAACTGTTAATGTATCCTACAGTGAAGAGGGTTAGTATATTTAATGAGGCGTATTGATGTCCTTAAAACACATAATCTCGAAGTAGTTAAGTAATATTTTACCTTACTGCATTATTTTGCGGTGATAATGGATAGGGGAACTTAATCCAAGGAAATGGGACTTATGTTCCCTTTACTTGGAACGAATTGGAATGTATACCATACAATATGACCTCTACGGGATAAAGGCTTCCTCGATTAAAAAATATGAATTGTGAACGGCATCAGTCATTAATGGCTGTTGCATCGTTTGAAATAAATAGCTCTTTTCATGGGTTTATGATATGTAAGCACAAATTTTGATGGATTCTGTGCAATAATTGGAAAATATATCGTCTTGTCAGTCTTCTACCGCTGTGTGCTCCTCAAAGGAAGCAATCTCTTGATGTCTAGTTGAGCAAGTTATCATATGCCACTTTTATTAATAAAATCGAGTTTTGTCAAATAATTGGAGAATAACTCTTCAGATTAAAAATAATTCACAGGGGCTATCTTGATTTTATATATATATATATATATATATATATATATATATATATATATATATATATATATATATATATATATATATATATATATATATATATATATATCACCCAGTTAACAATTTTCGTCAACAACTGCCTAGCTTGGCGAATCCCAGAAATAAAATAAACCTTTTTTTTTTTGAGCCTCATTATGCGCTTTGAAGAAGGATGGGAGAATCAGACCCATTGCTGTTGGTAACACCCATCGCCGTCTCGTTGCCAAAGCAGCAGTAAGAAACATTCGCCTAGAAGCTGCCAGTTTACTCCAGCCACACCAACTGGGCTTTGGGGTCTCTCAAGGCAGTGAAGCCGCAGCTCATGCGGCAAGGGACCTACCAGAAGACAAGGCCGTAGTCTAACTTGTTTTTAGAAATGCCTTTAATATGGTGAAGAGAGATGTGGTCTTGCCGGCCGATCGGGATCTGTTCCCCAGTCTTTTTCCCTTCATTTCAGCTGGCTACCGCAAACCCTCAATTATTTTGTTTGGAGAACATGAAATTCTCTCATCAGAGGGTGTTCAGCAGGGTGATCCACTCGCTCCACTTCTCTTCTGCTTGGCAGTAAGAGAACTAACTTCCAGCCTACGCAGCGAGCTCAACATCTGGTACCTGGATGATGGCACTCTGACAGGTACTGAAGAGTCCCTGTTAGAAGACCAACAACTGGTGAAGACATCTGTGCGAACAATCCTCCCGGAAGTCTCTACTACCACTCCATCCAACAGTACCCTCCTTGGAGCACCGCTGGGTCACCCGGCCATCGACACGGTCCTCAAGGACAAGTTGAATGACCTGAAGAGAATGGAGGAGATAATAAGCGATCTTGATGCCCATGATGCCCTATATCTCCTCACAAGGTGTCTTACTATGCCAAGTCTCACTTACTTCCTGAGGTGCGCACCCTCTTTTGACAACCCAACACTCAACGAATATGACGCATACTTGAGATCAACCTTCAAGGCACTGAATCTGTCACTAGAGGATCGGCAATGGGATCAAGAGCAAAGGGGTGCGCAAAGCAACGCAGGTAGCTTTACCTGCTTTTCTGTCTTCGTGTTTGGCTTCCAGTGGATTAGTCAAGAAGATCGTCCCCGAACTCTTGAGAGACGCGGTCGGAGCTCAAGACCCCAGGTTCACTGAAGCAGCAATAAGGTGAGACATCCTTGCAGACTCGTCGAGTAGACCAGCTCCTCCCAAAGAGCACAAACAGTCCCACTGGGACAAACCGATCATGGAAAAAATCGCCAACACAATTTTCACCAACGCTTCAGGAAAGGACAAAGCTCGTCTCCTAGCGGTGAAGGCACCACACTCAGATTTCATTTTAGCTGTTTCCAATTCCTCCCTGGGCACTCGACTCGACCCTCAGGCTATTCAGATTGGTGTTGCTCTTCGCCTAGCCGCCCCCATCCTCACCGAGCATAGGTGTATTTGCGGCAGGGCGACGGCTGATCAATCGAACTTCATGGTTTCATGTGTCACACATCAGAAGGGAAGTATGCCAGACATGAGGAGGTCAACGACATCATAAAGAGAAGCCTCGCCACAGCCCATTGCTCAGCCCAACGGGAACCCCCAAGTGCAGAGGTCTGACGGAAGTGAAAAGCGTCCTGATGCAGCCACTTTGCTACCCTGGAATGATGGAAAGCAGATTGCCTGGGACTACACCTGTGCTGCCACATTGGCAGACACCTACTTCCCATACTCCGTTACTGAAGGAGGTGGAGCTGCCAGCCACAGGGAGACCCAGAAGACCAGCAAATATGAAGGCCTTACCCCTTGCTATAACTTCATTCCAATAGGGATATATATATACATACATTCATTTTCGCTTGCCTTATTCTTGCCGAATAAGGAAAGCGAAAATTTGTGTATGTAATAATGTTGCAAAAATCATTCTGATCCTAACGAAAAATATATATTTCATTGTGTTTATTAAATTATAGTAAACTTATCTAAAATATATTTAGTTGGATTAAGCTAAATTAAAATGCACTTGTTATAATAAGGTTAGGTAAGTTTTCCTAGGTTCTTTGTCAGTAATGTTACTGTGTACTTGTGTAGTATACTTAGATAATCCAAGCTACTTTATAGACATGTTCCCTTGATACCTGTGACGTCACAAGACCCAACACATATGAGTGGTAAGCCAGAAGCCTAGCTCTGAGTGACGCAGTTCAAGGCTCGGATTAGACTCGACGGCAGGCCTGGGCTACTCCTCAAAACTCCCTTAATTATATGCCTCCTAGACAACCAACGTGTGTATTTATTACTCCAATATCTGCTCACGAACCCCCTTGACAGACAAATGGTGACAGCGGTGTGGGCGTGATTTTGACGATTACGCAGCTATAAGGAGAGTGTTCTACAAAGCCAGACAGACATTGTGTGTGACTGAGTGTAAACCCAGACTACGCACCCCACAGCCAAGCCAACATCCTCCAGCCTTGTCTACAGAGCTTCCTTGATAGTTGCTTCGTGCCTTATTATCTTATTTGCTAACCTACGAAGAGTTGATCCGGGTTTTTGCAAATTAAGCCAAGCCACTTAAGCCAGTCTGTAGGGAAGAGCCTAACCATTCAAGCATTCAAGCCATTCCAGTTTAGCCAGTGTCGAGGGCTTAAGCCAGCTTAACAACCCAGCTGAGAGAGAAGCGAGCTAAGGAAGATCATCTTTGAAGTTATTGTCTCCATGTGCTGTACTGCTCTGTGCTACCAGCACAACGCTGGTCAGAGTGATATTCCCCATCACTGTGGTACAATTGTGGCTTATAAAGCCACCCAGGCTTAGTATCACATGAATTCTTAGTGTATCAGCCAGTGAGAGCGCGGATGCCAACTCAGCTGAATACACCAGCTCGGCTGCCGCCGTCTACGCCACCCACACGAAGCCAACCACGCGTACCATTCCAGACCTTAAATCAAGCTCATTATAGAGACATTTCCTACATCTACAGTAAACTTATTTTTTTGTTGTTAAAGACTCTTGTGGCCTACTGTAAATTTTTGTTCTTTACTTCTGTGTGTTCCATGTTCCCGTTAATCTGTAATTATTTCCTAGTGCAGTGTTATCGTCCATTTTTGTGTTTATTTCTTTATATCGTTCCCATTCTCTCCAACCTCTTGTACACATTTATTGTTTATTGTGTGAAGTATTTTGTTCATTTCTCTGTCAACACTCATTGTTTCCTTCCTGTCAGGTATTCCCTGATCAATTGCAGTACTTTCCCTACTATTCCTGCCTGCTCCTCTAATTTTTGTACCAGTCTCTTGTGTGGTACTGTGTTAAAAGTCTTCTTGCAGTCCAAAAAGATGCAATCTACCCATTCTTCTCTCTCTTGTCTTACTTCTGTTACCTTATCGTAGAACTAAAGTAGATTTGTGACATAAGATTTCCCATCTCTGAAGCCGTGCTGATTATCATGTATGAACCCAAGCTTTTCAATGTGCTCCTCCACTCTTCTCCTGATCATCTTTTCCATGACTTTACATACTAAACAAGTCAGTGATATGGGTCTGTAGTTTAACGCTGCCTGTCTGCGTCCTTACTTAGAAATTGGAACTACATTTGCTGTCTTCCACGCCTCAGGTAATTACCCAATTCAGTTAGATTTATTGAAGATTGCTGCGGCACACAGTTCCTCTGCTCCTTCTCTCAGGATCCATGGAGATAAGTTATCTGGCAGCACCACCTTTGAGGTGTCTAGTTCACCTAGCAGTTTCTTCACCTCCTCCTTGGTTATGTGTATTGTGTCCATCACCTGCTGGTGCACCCTACCTTCATGGTTTGCTGGGAGAATTTCTGTCTCTATAGTGAATACTTCTCTAAATCATGTGTTAAGTTCATCACATACTTCCTGGTCACTCTTTGTGAGCTCCCCTCCTTCTTTCCTCATCCTGATTACCTGGTCCTTGACTGTTGTTATTTGCTGATGTGACTGTATAACAACTTTGGTTGATATTTGGCTTTTGATGCTATGTCGTTCTCGTATTGCCTCTGGGCCTCTCTCCTTTTCCCTGCATATTCGTTTCCGGTTCTTCTGCTCAACTCCCTGTTTTCTTGAGTCCTTTGCCTTCTATACTTTTTCCATGCTCTAGCTCACTTGGCTTTGGCCTCTTTACACCTCCAGTTAAACCATGGGCTCACTCTGGTCTTACCATTTTTTCTGTTACCCTTTGGTATGAACTTCTCCTCTGCCTCCTTGCACTTAGTGGTCTCTAGTTCCCTCATTTCAATTACAGTCTTTTCCTCTAGTTCCCTTTCCCACTGTACTTCATGCAGTAATCCTCTCATGCCTATGTAGTCCCCTTTCTTGAAGTTTAGATTCTCTCGTCCTTTTCGTGCTGCTGCATTCTGTGTGTGTGTGTGTGTGTGTGTGTGTGTGTGTGTGTGTGTGTGTGTGGTGTGTGTGTAGTGGTGTGTGTGTGTGGTGATGTGTGTGTGCGTGCGTGTGGTGATGTGCGTGTGTATGTGTGTGATGATGTGTGTGTGTGTGATGATGTGTGTGTGTGTGTGTGTGTGTTGATGTGAGAAGTCAAGTGAAGTGTGCTGAAGTTTATTTTGTAGATTAATAGGTTTAAAAATATTTTTGGCTGAGAAGAGGTTGGATTCGAGAAGGACGTGCCTTACTTCGCTCTGTAGGCCTACAACAGTGTTCCACCATACAATGACCTGTTGCTATGTGGGATAGCAATCAAGAATCTTCCTGGCAAGAAGCTCAGCAATGTTGTAGAAGCCTTGGTCCTGATTGAAGTTTTCTATGCTGATTAGTGATGATTCCAGAATCCTGCATTTTGATATGTCATCTACTTGGCAGTGAAGCAATGCGCTGTTGAAACTGATCAGGTGGTTGTGGTAGATTATGTTTAAACACAAGCGTGAAACACAGGCGTGTTTTACACAAACTCCCACAATCATCTGATCAGTTACAATGGCGCACGTCTTAGTGTCAAAGAGGACTCTTGAAAACACCTATGAGCATCACGCCAATAGTACTCAAACCGACACAACTCATGAACATTGGAAAATATTCATTACACTCGACAAGCGTAAAAACTTGAAGCATTAACTCCTGCAGCTCATCAATGCGTAGAACAGTGCCGGGTGACGCGCATACGAGAGTATCAAACACTGGTTAGTGACACAAACGAACACACAAAATCAGATAATAAATACAACACTGCACAGTTTGGTCTGACTGAACAGACTGATGAAGAGGGTTTCAGAGTCAGGCTAAATACGTATACATTATAGTTATCATACGTTATATTTTCTAAGTAGGAGGTAGTTTGTGCCGTTGATACATGATCTGGTGTCTCAATTAGAAATTATAAACGTTTTTCATGCATGAAAATAGTCATGCTATATTGCAAGGTATAAATTAGACACATATGCAACATTTGGGTATCTTTATTGAGGAAACGTTTCGCCACACAGTGGCTTCATCAGTCCAATACAAAGTAGAAAGGTGTAAGGAGAGTAGGAGTTTTGAGGTAATCAGTCCCTCGGCCTGGAGTCGATGTGTTCAGTCCATCAATCTTGTTCCAATACAATACTTTGTATTGGACTGATGAAGCCACTGTGTGGCGAAACGTTTCCTCAATAAAGATACCCAAATGTTGCATATGTGTCTAATTTATAACTTGTCGGTTCTCTGAACCATTCATCTATATTGCAAGGGTTTAGCAAACAATGGCAGCTTTAGAACTATTGTTAAGAGGAGCAAAAGCTCAACCGCTCACAAAGTAAATCAAATCACTTATCAGATCCCTTGTCACTGAAGTGACACAGCTGCATAACACAGGTAAACAAGAACCGAAAATGAGAAATAAATAGTTCCGAATTGATACTAAAATTTGTTTTACAGAGTGGGAGAATAATGATTGTTTAAAAAAGTGATGCATCGTTTGGAAATTTATACAATCATATGATGAATTATATTAATTACTGGCAACATAACATAATGAGCTTAGTAATGCTCTTTTAGCTACAGATATATACTTAAACACACACAGCACACAACATACAACACATTATATAAAATATAAAACATATCATGTACTATAAACTATATGCAGCACTCATCACATAACAGATAAAATACAATATATAACGCACAATACAGTACACAAGACATCAACCACAACACATATATCATACATAATATCACAACGTAACCCACAAACAATACACAAACAACGTTCAACATTAACTATGGGTGTCTCTCCTAGACAGTAATGACTACAATTATAACTGATTAATAGCACAGTCACTAATGATTTATTCGCAGTGTTGGAGGTCCCCCCTGCGGCCGCCTCTCTCTCTTCATGATTGTATCGTTTTCTTAATTCCCACACGGCCCATTTTATCATTATGAAATATTGCGTCATTACCTTCTATTTAGTTACTTGTTATACCAATTCATCGTATTTTGTATATTCTCTGAGATATTATTAAATGCTTTTATCTACTGTTTTGAATCTTTTCTCTTGTACATGAATGGTATAAAATACTGGCGAGATGAAAATTAGACACATTTGCAACATCTGGGTATCTGTAATGTAGACGTTTCGCCTTCCTGTGTATTTTTCAATACAAATTTTAGGACATTCTTCACGACTACGGTGCTCTTCACATCAACTCCAAGGCTGAAGGACTGATTACCTCATCTTTTGTATATGCTTCTACTGTCTTCAAATTATATCTTAGAATTTGTATTGATAAAGCCACTGGATGGCGAAACGTCTACATTAAACATGTAATAATATTGGTAGAATTACCGACAATATGTTAAGTAAAAGGACACAAATGCAACTAATGTGACATTTTATTGTGGCAACGTTTCGCTCTCCAGGAGCTTTCTCAAGCCGTTACAAGCGTTACATGGACACAGTGGGCTATTATATACTCTCAAAGTGAGGTGAAATACTAGTGGTGGTCGAGGTAGTAGTGATACATAGTAGTAGTAGTAATACAATAAGGTAGAACAATCAATATGCACATGAGTAAAAGGTGATAAAACAAATACTTGGGTAGTATAACAATAGGTTAGACAAATATTTTATGCTGGAGGTTGAAATATAGAAGACCTGTAGGAGTGTTCCACATCTACGATGTGCTTGTGTTGAATTAGCAGGAGAGACTATGTGATGGTATGGTTAACTGTTTTCAGGAGGATTCTTGCTAAGACTTCAGAGATGGTGAAGCTGCCTTTGTTTTGTTTAATTGTGTTAGAAACAGAGATAAGTGCTGATTCAAGGCATTTGCGTCTACGGAAATTAGTTTCTTTGATTACTAGTCGGGCGTCTTTGAATTTCATGAGATGATTGTTGGAATTTCGGTGTTGTACGCAGGCGTTGTTCAGGTTATCGTTTCTGCATGCATTAATGTGTTCATTGATGCGTGTTTCGAGGTTTCTTGCTGTCTCTCCTACATAAATTCTGTCGCAGCCTCCACAGGGTATAGTGTAGACCCCTGCGTTGACTGGTTCATGGTGCTTGGATTTAGTCTTGGTTAGATCCTTAATAGAAGTACTGGAAGCAATGGCGACTCTAGTGTTAGCTTGTGCAAATACTTTAGAAATGTTGGATGCAACCTGGCTGTTGGGAAGAACTATAACTTTGTTTGGAGTGGTGTTGACGCGTGGAGAATTAATGATCTGAAGAGCTCTTTTCTTGCAATCTTTGATGAAAAAGGAGGGAAAATGTAAATCAGTGAAGGTTTGGTGAATGTATGTACATTCCTCGTCAAGAAACTCAGGACTACAAATTCGGTAAGCTCTTAGGAAGAATCCGATGATGATGCCTCTTTTGGTCTTAGTATCTTGACTGGAATAGAAGTGTGTGAGATCATTTTTATTTGTAGGTTTCCGGTAAACTTGAAATTTTAGGTTATGTAGGAGAGACAGCAAGAAACCTCGAAACACGCATCAATGAACACATTAATGCATGCAGAAACGATAACCTGAACAACGCCTGCGTACAACACCGAAATTCCAACAATCATCTCATGAAATTCAAAGACGCCCGACTAGTAATCAAAGAAACTAATTTCCGTAGACGCAAATGCCTTGAATCAGCACTTATCTCTGTTTCTAACACAATTAAACAAAACAAAGGCAGCTTCACCATCTCTGAAGTCTTAGCAAGAATCCTCCTGAAAACAGTTAACCATACCATCACATAGTCTCTCCTGCTAATTCAACACAAGCACATCGTAGATGTGGAACACTCCTACAGGCCTTCTATATTTCAACCTCCAGCATAAAATATTTGTCTAACCTATTGTTATACTACCCAAGTATTTGTTTTATCACCTTTTACTCATGTGCATATTGATTGTTCTACCTTATTGTATTACTACTACTACTATTTATCACTACTACCTCGACCACCACTAGTATTTCACCTCACTTTGAGAGTATATAATAGCCCACTGTGTCCATGTAACGCTTGTAACGGCTTGAGAAAGCTCCTGGAGAGCGAAACGTTGCCACAATAAAATGTCACATTAGTTGCATTTGTGTCCTTTTACATTAAACATACCCAGATGTTGCATAAGTGTCTAATTTTCAGCTTTTATCTTGTTTACTGCTTATATAATGTTAATATTCTCTAAGGTACAGTTTATATATTGTACAAATTGTGCTATGTACTGTCAAAATTGATTTACAAACTAAAATTTATCATTGTTTATTTATAGTCTGTTAATCTGACAGAGCATCACATTCTTTTCACTGTCTTCTCTCCATTCATTATCTTCCTGGGTCGTAGTATCGTTGTACTTCACTGTTTTCACTAATACTGTACATTTATGTGATCTGTTCTTTACTATGTGTCCAACCAGATGAACCCAGGTTATATTTCAGGGAGGAACGAAATTTGTGGGAAAGTCTCCTTACACTTTTTTACGTCCACGATAAAGGGGTCGTGAGGGGAGAGTGGTACCCCTTCCCTCCGCCCTTTTCCTTTGGAGATCATTTAGATGAAGACATTTACGAACCTAACATTGTTGAAGGTGATGTATGAGTTGGAATTCCATCAACGTGGATTCTGTAACAATATTAACACTGGCTTTCATTAATGGTTGTCGTGAGGCAAATTGTTATTCAGGAATAAATCGAGCTTCTTGTAACTTATGTACTTGGTTTTAACAATCGTTTTCATCTAGTTGTTGTTGACGCTGTCACGATACACAGGCGAGTGCAAAATGCTGCACAACGTTTTAAAAGAAACAGTTAATCGTCCAAGTCGGACCGAAACGTTGTCATAAGTTTTATTGTAAAATGTGTGGGTTATTTTTGTATTTTCCATTCACGGTATTGTGTCTTTTATTCTTAATTAATTGCATGATTGTACACAGCTGCGTCATCTAGTGAAATAAAAATGGTCTGTCATCTAGAAATACTATCAGAAGCAATCTTAAAAAAAAATCAGCGAAATAGTGAGAGTTGTGTTGAACTTGGCTGAAAGCAAACTGAATGATACGACGTCTCTTCCACTGCAAAACGATTACTTGAAATAATATCTTATGGTGACTTCTGCTTTTCTGAATTTCTCTCTGAGCAACTACTGGGAATTACAAAACAGTTGAGAAACAACTTCAGCCCAGAAAGTGCAATCTCAGTTAAGCTGTAACTCTCATTAGTAGCGAGATTGATCTACCACCGTGCCATATCTATGCTAGGGAGCAGTAAATGTTCCTGGTGTGCGTTTCAGAAGAGCCTTGTTGATATATATCTATATATACATATTCCTGTGTAGCGTACTTAGCATATACAGTACAAGTAATGTAACTCATGTGTAGTAAGATATAAAGACTAGATATAAACAGTGTAATATCAGTAAACTCTCAATGGCATCATTGTAAAAAACGGGAGTTATGTAATTGAAATGTATTAAAAAATATAAAGAGACGCATGTCACTTTTCTCGTCTTGCGATATTACAGTGTTATCCTCTAGGTACTTAATTCAGAATACAATAAATTGTATTATTGTACATTTCTGAATCTGTGTAATTTTCTTGCGTTTTTTCATCGTTTTATATATTGATAAGAGACAGTGTTTTAAGTTATTAGTAAGAATTTGGGAATTGTGTTACAATGAGAGTTCTTGAAGTTCAAATTTTGTAAAAAAACAGAGTAGACAGAGGCAATTGTCAACAGAGGCGGTAGCTTCATACACTCTGTCTATTGCGCTGCTCTAGGCGGTACGGTAACTCGAGGAAATACCAGCTATTTTGGTAAAGACAAACTATGCTTATGGAGTATTTTAGTATCCATGTGGGAGCCACAGCACCCTGCCAGTGAGTTAGTGCCATGTATGGAGTAGCTCCCGGGCATTTGGCGGACGGACATTTATCCGTAGAACATTTGACCGAACGGACATTTCACCGAATGGACATATGTCTGAACTGGCATTCATCGCATCATGTTTCCCAAACATTAAAAAGAAAAATAACAAAGAAAATTAAAAAGGACCAAAAATAACAAACCTAACCTAACGTAACCCTAACCTAATTATCCGTTCGGCCAAATGGCTGTCAGAGCAACTTTCGTTCGGACAATCGTCCTTTGGTTAAATGTCTGTCTGCCAAGTGCTTGTCGGTCATCTGTCAGGCCTCGGTATGGAGTTATCAACATGAGAACACAAGGAGACGGTTTCCTGCCTTTTTTAAGTGGGCATTCCCTTGGTATTACCATTACCATGGTGTCAACATCAATGTGAGGAGCTATGTGATTAAAATATATGCTACGAAAATGTTTATCTCTGGTGTGGTTATACAGTAGTATTTCGTTTCCGTGTGATAACAGTAACGAGTTATAGTAGTAAATCTACAATTAATATAGATATGGACTCTGCAGCTATCGATTTCTTTTCTACCATTCCATTTTTTGTGAGATCTTAAGTATAATGTCAGGTGTTTAGCCTGTGTGTGTGTGTGTGTGTGTGTGTGTGTGTGTGTGTGTGTGTGTGTGTTGAGAGCATATATTTAACTGTTTATTTTAGTATATTAGCCATATTGTACTGAGTCAAGGAATGGTTGCCCGGGTGAATAACACTGGTCTGCATTTGGAATGTTTTTAATTTTTATTTTTATTCATGGTTGCGACCTTATATATTCTTGGGCTGCTGATTGTAAATATCACGTAAGGATTTTGAATAAAATACAAATTAGTGATAATACAAATTGTGAATTTTTAATAAATTGTTACTTTATTAAAATTAGGCAAGTAATCATGAAAAAGCACATTTTGTTAGTTTTAAGAACATGTGAATTCCAAATCAACATGAATCAAATCAAATGATTTTATTAAAAAATATGTTCCTAATGGTTAGGCAACATATTGAATCAAAGGAAGGAGGACTGCTTTGATTTTCGCTTGTGCTGTGCATCGAGACCATTGCGTTTCAATGACCAGCAGTAATCCGCCATCATGCTTACATTCCATTTGCCCTGGTATCGAGTTTCCATGGTGCAAATATCCTGATGGAACCACTCTCCTTGTTCCTCACTGTAGTCCCCACAATTGTTGGGAAAATAGTCAAGATGTGAGCGCAAAAAGTGCATCTTCACACTCATTCTAGACCCAAGTTGTTGGAAACTTGAAATCAGGTCTTGGATATTTTTTTTTAATATTCGGGGGAGCGCCTGTTTCTCAGGAAGTTGTGGACAATCTGCTTGAATAAAAAACAGGCATTCACCTCGACACCTGCTAATGCTTCATCAAAATGCTTGTCCTTCATCAATTCCCGAATCTGAGAGCCAACAAAGATTCCTGCCTCTAGCTTGCCTTCACTTATACGAGGAAACTTTGACTCCAGGTACTTGAAAGCAGTTCCATTCTTGTTCAAGGCCTTCACAAAAATTTTCATAAGCCCTAATTTGATGTGGAGAGGTGGCAGCAGAATTTTCTTGGGGTCAACTAGTGGCACAGTTTTCACGTTGTGATTTCCGGGTAAGAAGCTGGTTCTTGGTGGCCAGTCCTTTTGTTCATAGTGCTGACTGTCTGCTCTGCTATCCCAAAGACACAAAATAGGGATGCTTGGTGTATCCGCCTTGAAGGCCTAGTAGGAGAGCAATAACTTTTAAATCACCACAAATGAGAATATTGTGATTCTGGTACTTGATTGCAGATATTAGTGTCTTCATATTTGCGTAAGTTTCTGACATTTGGACACTATGGGCAATTGGCACAGATGCAGCTGCGTTGCCATTGTAGAGAAGTACAGCCTTTAAACTTCTTTTAGAAGAATCAATGAAAAATTTCCATTCATCTGCTTTATATGACATCCCCATGTGTTCAATAAGGCCAGAAATATTTGAACAGAAAACTAAAGATTATCTTTGTCAAATAACTGAGTGAATTCCGCTTCACGATTACAGTTCCAGGAGCTAGAAGCCTGTGTTCCTTCAGTCTAGACCCAAGTTATTGTGCACTTTCTATTGGAAGGCTAAGGTCTCTCACCAAGTCATTGAGCTCAACTTGGTTGAAGGGTTTGGGATCGTCATTTGTTGATGGTTCATAGTCTACTTCCATCTCCTTAGAATCACTGGTATCAGACTATGATGAAATTTGCCATGTCTCAGGTGGCACAAGTACAGGAATATCTTCAGAGTGTGGAACAGGTCTTATTGCTGAAGGAATATTTGGGTATATTATGCGTCTTTAGTCTTCTTGTTGAATCCAGCTACTTTAGTCATACAAAAGTAGCAGTCATCATGGTGGTTCATCTGCTCCCGCCATACCATTGGCACTCCAAAGAGCATACATTCAAGTTTTCCAACTGACCACATTTGGAGCTTACTGATGCAACTCTTGCAAGCTTTGTGTGGTGCAAATAGTTTGTCCTGGTCTCCAAGTTTGCTGCCAAAATAAGCAAAGTAGCAGCGCTTCAATAAAGGAGTAATGTTGCTCCGGGAATCTGAAGGTGTGAATTACCCGCACACATAGCAAAATATGTCTGGTGAATTTATGCAGCCTCTAGACATATTAATAATCTGAAAATAAAGACAAATATATTAAATTTAACATTTAATTCAATATAAGGTAAGTATTTTAATTGGTAATATATCACTTTCTCATTTACTTATGTTATACGAAAAGAGAAAAGTAACGTTTCCGTATAACTTGACAACCTGATGTGATAGAGATGAATAAAAAACACAATGAATCACTATTTTCCATATATATATATATATATATATACACCGAAAAAAGATACCATAGAGCCAATAAAAAAAATTATGCAGACCAGTGGAATCAGTATAATGTGCATTATCAATTTTGGCTACAATTAAAAATTATTCTTAAATATTTTAGCCCCATTTTAATCCCAGTAGTACACTGTTTACTTTCTTATTAAATGGTAAAGCTTATCTTAGATTATTTTCATTAACCCTTGAATCTTAAGTTCCCGTAAGAGGCACCAGTCAAGTAGGATGTCTACTGTTTTATTATATAGAAGAAGTCACCAACAAGCAAATGCTATTTTACCTAAATACTCTATTTCGTATAACCCATGCCAAAGACTTGGGAATAGGCCTTCCTGCTCAGCCTTACCTATTTTCAAAAGAGCAAATGGTGGCAGCAATTATGTTTAAGGTAATTACCCCTTTTCTCTCGTTTTCCATTTCGGTTCACTGAAATGTAATCAGGTTAGGTACACGGGATCATAGGAAACCACATTAGTGGCGTATGGCCAATTACGGAGGCCTTATGCTGTGTTAATGATTTCTCTTCACAGAGAATACATTTTTAATGCAAATTCTAGTTTTTTTAATGAATGGTAACATTAAGAGTGATTCTTTTACATAAATTTCCTTAACTTTGTTTTGATGCTGACTAAGACACATGTGCCGCACTAGATATCTTTTTTATGCAGAACATCTCAGGTGCACAACAGTCTATCAGTGATGACTATACCGGAGACATTAGTAGTCGAACGGTAGTTGAGGCAATCAGGCCTCTGCCTTGATAGAAGATAGTCAGACTCTTAACCTAAAGCAGGAACGTGAGGCCAGAGACTTATACAGTGGAACTGGAGGTGAGATAGCAAGAAATGAGATCACAGGTGAGCAGGACCCACTAGTGGAAGCACGTCTTGTTAAGTAGTTGTTAGCAAAATAATTGTAGATGAATTCCCTTGTACCAAGAAACATACATGTTTTTGCTGAATCAGACAACACAATGTACCAAGACACCAAGAAGTCTTCGTACAAGGAACGTCTACTATAACTCACAAGCTAACAACTGTTTAGCATGACCTTCTTTCACTAATGAGCCCTGTTCTCCTGTCTCCTGTAACATTATCTCTAGGTCCAGATATAAGTCGCTGGCCTCATGCCTCTGCTTTATCCAAAGAGACAGTCTGACCATCTTTTATTAAGACTGAGGGACTAATTACCTCTAAACTACTTCTCCTCTTTTACTGTCTCCAGTATAGTCTTCACCTCTGTATTCGACTGATGAAGCCTGCTGTGAAGACGAATCACTCCAGCACTGAAGATACTATGTTTTGTACATGTGTTTTATAGAGCTCAATGGCTTGTCGTTGTTGAAGATGGAAGGAATATTTTGATATCTTTATTTCCGATATATATCAAATAGAGAATTGCCGAATATATTAAGAAACATTTGAAGAGAGCTTGAGGTGTCCAGTTCCTCAGCCTGGATTGTGGTGGAGAGGAAAATTGAAATTTTCAATCTCTCAGCTTTGATAGTTGTTCAGTTCCATGGCATTGATCACTCTGAATTAGGCGAAAGAGGAAACAAGTGATTCAGTGTAGCTGGAGCTAGCGTCAATGGAGCCGGGGCCCATTAAAAAGTCTACTGGCCCATGTTAGGCAGGTTTTTCTCAAATTCAGCCTTTCAATCAAGGCTGAGAGATTGAGCACCTCACATATATTAGTCACCTCTCTGTTCCACTGAAGGAACCTTATACGTAAGCGAAAAGTTTCGGGAAAAAAAGACAGCAAAGTGTACCAGAAATATTTGATTCCTCTACTTGGTATTATATACCATTAATTTAATGACTGGCGGTATTGTATACAATTACAATATAACAATATATTTATTAAATACTGTTAACACGTCGACATTCCAGCATTAATTTATATACACGTTATTATGTTGCACTTGACGGAAAGCCTCTTTATTTACGGAACCTGTACTTAAAAATTATCTATGTTAATAAAATCAAAGCAGTAAAGTGAAACAGAGCGCAACTAGATTTCTTGGATATGTGTACGCCAGCTGTTCTCTGAGTATTCTGAATATTTATTCGTTCACTACTCATCCTTTCTTGGAAAATCTTTGTAGTTTGCATTTTCTCAAGCATGTGTTTGCGTTTAAGACTTCGTTTTCTATTCAGATTAAAAAAAAACAAGAAATCTCAAACGCCTTTGTGAGTCACCTGCATGACGACCGAGTTTGTGGATCTCTATTATGAAATCTGCGGACCTTAATATTCATATCTGAAAGAGCATTTCACATGGGAGGTCAAAAGCATTATTCATTTATTCAGGAGCACTTGCTCCGTGAGCTTTCATCTGAAAAAAAAAAAAAAACTATCAGAGACCTTGGCTTCTTTGCTTCTCTAGTTTTTAAGTCGACAGTTTTCACATTATCTATTTGTAGATAAAGACATGCACAATTCAAGACATTTATTGAGGAATGGGTTCGCTACAACTGGCTTTTTCAGTCTTAGTTCAGACACAACTAAGAGAGGAGTGTATGTAGTGGAGGGAGTCAGGGGGCAAGATGTGTGAGAGGTGGTAGTAGTAGTAGTAGCAGTAGTAGTAGCAGTAGCAGCAGTAGTAGTAGTAGCAGCAGCAGTAGTAGTAGTAGTAGTAGTCGCACAGCTGAGGTGTGATGGGTGGGATTTGAGAGGAATCTATCAGCAGTGGAGTAAGATATTAAAGTGCTCCTTGGTGGAGACGTGACGTTGATGGCTAGTATCATCTAATCATGGGTAGCGTCCAGCTTAGGTAATACGGGTTTGCTAAGACTTTGGAAATGTTATAGAAACCAGATTTTTGTGCCATGGTGCTGGTTACTTCTTTCATGGTGGCCTCTAAACACTGCCCACGACGTATGTCATTTTCACTTATGATTAGTTTAGCCTCTCCTAATTTCATGAGGTGGCTCAGCTTGCTTCTGTGCTGGACAAGCATTTTTCTATCTTCTCAGCTGCACGCATTTTTATGTTAACGTATTCTTAGTTAAATGGATCTTGCTGTTTCGCCCACATACTTCTTATCACACCTTCCACAAACTATGATGTAGAGTCTTGCTCTGGTCAGTGTGTTGTCGGCTGGTCTGTTCAATACTAAATCTCAAACGGAGGTTGCAAAGTTTGTACTCTACCTATTTTAAACCGACTTCTTCTCATTCAAGCAATGTTGCTAATATTCAGCTGTACTAACTACTACTATCTTTATTACCTCTACCCTCTCACAGCTTGTCACCTGCCTCCCGGCACAATATATACTCATAAGTTGGTTATGTACTAGGGCTGAAGAGGCCAATTGTGAAGGAAAGTTTCCCCAATAAATTTCTCATGATGCAGGTCTTAGTCATTTAATGACCACTCAGAAGATTTTAGTAATTTGGCCTAAATTGTCCCTGCTTGCTCAACCGTCTACCTAAAAAAAAAAAAAATCACGTTTACATAGGTTTTTCAACCAATATAAATAACTCAGAATTGCCACAGTCTGTCGCTTCAGTAGGAGCAGTGATGATATACTAGGAATATTGTTAAACTATGGACAAGCTCTTAAACTAGCAAGTGCTATACATTATTATTATTATTATAATCAAATAGAAGCGCTAAACCACAGGGGTTATACAGCGCTGCAGGTTATTGTAGGATGCAGGGAGAGTGGGTTGTAAGAGGGAGATGGACGATTAGTAGGGTATGGAGTGCAAGATGACGGTGGATTGTGCAGGGGAGGAGGGTAGCAAGAGATCGAGGTAGAAGGGACTGAGGGAGGTGCTAGAGGTATAATCTTCAGAGTTTGTGTAGTAAGTCAGTTTCTGTCAAAAAGTCAATGAGAGAGTCAGGATTAAAGGAGGGGCCATCTGCAAGAAGGGAAGGTAAAGAAAGGGCCGCAGAGCGAAGACGTCGTTGGAGGTAAATTCTGCATGCTCGTTGATAGAGTGGGCAGTCCAACAGGATATGTCGAACAGACACTGGAACCTGACAATGCTCACAGAGAGGGGCAGGGAGCCTCTCCATGAGATACCCGTGAGTAAGACGAGTGTGGCCGATGCGAAGACGGGAGAGTGTA
Organism: Cherax destructor; assembly: GCA_009830355.1. NCBI lineage: Eukaryota > Metazoa > Arthropoda > Malacostraca > Decapoda > Parastacidae > Cherax > Cherax destructor. The sequence continues at coordinate 421 of WNWK01028233.1, read as the reverse complement.
GTCTCCCAACCTCGACATTGGTGACAAGAAGAAGGCCAGAAACCTATAACCGGTTTAATAGAATGAAGTTTGTTATTCAGCAGGTCAGACCAGCGTTGTTGCCAACGGGTGCGAAGGTGGGTAGCAATGACCGCAAAATAGTCCGTGAAAGGAACACCTCTATATGAAACTGGAAGGTCATGTACTGCTGACCGCGCAGCAGTGTCTGCCTGTTCATTGCCCTGTACGTCAACATGACCAGGGACCCAAACAATATCTTTATGCTTGCTAAAGATACGGCGTAACCAAAGGTGGATACGAAGAACTAGGGGGTGAGGTGTATCAATTTTACGGATAGCCTGTAAAGCACTAAGGAGTCTGAAACGACCACAAATGGTGACTCAGGCATAGATGCAATACGGATAAGTGCCACAAGAATGGC
>WNWK01028232.1:0-25580 GCA_009830355.1 Cherax destructor | reverse complement strand
TTTGTATATTTGATATGTTAGGTGATAGTATCTTCCTTGCTACAACCAGCATATATACACTGAGAGGTGTATGTCTCTGTCTTTCATAAAGAGCTTATTTAATCCATACTTCAGGTATTAAAGTATTCTTGACGGGTGATCAACAAGATACATGAAGCCTTAATGACACTCGTGTAATCGATAGTCTTCAAACACCATTAACCAACCAATCTAGTATGTTGCTACACCGTTATCATATACACCAGGAAGGGTATGTGTGCGAGTTATATTTACACGTGTGTATTTGTGTCTGTTGTAACCTCTCGTTCGTGATCATTTATCTATAGAACAAGGCAACAGGGAGCAGGAGAGATTTTAGATTTTGCCACCGAAGTGGCTAGTTTACTGTGCACCCCATATCCATCCTGTGGACGGTAGCGCAAGAGCATATGGATACACAAAAGGACCAGGAACTAGGCCCCAAAAGGGTTAACAGGTGTACATTTGGATTTATATCTACATATCTACAGTTCACACAAGCATGTTCCCTGTTCCGAAAGGTAAATGAACAATTCTGTCATCTACAATATTAACCTACGACCCTGCTCAGAAAATCCACCCTGTGTTATTTACAACCTCTATCCTCCCAGGTAAGAGTACCAAGAGAGAAGACTATTATTCCATTCACGGTGGCGCGATGTGGCACTAGAACAATAAACAAGGGTATAAGTAGAGAGCCAAACATGGAATGCGGCGGTGTGCACAGAGTGCGGATATACGCCTGAGTGAAATCGTACACTCCATAGAGGGACTATAAGACTCTTGATACTATAGACATGACTTAGGTAAAACTTGCGATTTTGGCTTAAATAGCAACGCTCACTTTGCCATATAAGACAAGTGAAAATTTGTGTATGCAATAATTTCGCCAAAATCATTCTGAACATAACGAAAAATATATTTCATTGTGTTTGTTTATTATTAAATTAATGTTAACGTATCTAAAATATATTTAGTTGGGTTAGACTAAATTAAATTGCGCTTGTTGTAATAAGGTTAGGTAGGTTTTCAAAGTTTCTCTTAGTAAAAATTATAAATTTTTACATTAACATAAATGAAAAAAATATATCTTTAAACGTATAAGAGAAAATTTTAGAAAGGACTTAATTTTTGATGAGTTCTTGCTATATATATATATATATATATATATATATATATATATATATATATATATATATATATATATATATATATATATATATATATATATATATATATATATATATATATATTGGGCTCTGAAACTAGACCTGCGCCCCTAACAACTACAGTACAATGGGATGTCCCAATAGTGGAGAATATGGCTTCACTGTTTCAGAGTGTTGTGTAAAGATAGAGCCCACCTCCTAGCAGTGAGAGCTCATCATGCTGGGGACTTTCTGTTGGCTGTTCCCAACTCCTCCCATGCCACCGTCTCGACCCATAGACCATCCGCATTTTTGATGCCCTTCGACTTGCCGTCCCTATTCTCGCCGAACGTAGTGAATCGGCAGACCTATTCTGGTACCATGGTCTTGATATATATATATATATATATATATATATATATATATATATATATATATATATATATATATATATATATATATATATATATATATAAATCAGCAAGTACTAGTGTGGTTGAAGGCATCACATTATTCATAATGCATATCCCGGGCAGGTGAGCCTCACCCAGACCACAGCCACACCCACACCGTCCTATCATTACCTCTCAACATCATCTTCACGAGATTAATGGAAATTTTCTTCCAGGTATTTTTGCTTCATCTCCAGAAGAGTGATTGAAGTGGCATGAACGCAGCATCTGCTGTGTCCTGATGCTCTCTACCCTTCCTTATCCTGTCTCTTCTTTGCATCCCATTGCTCGACGCCTCCATTCTCCCTCTCTCCTCTTCCCTCATCCTCCACTCTCCTTTCACCTCATTCCCCTTTCCCCTCCTTTCATCCTTCCTCCTCCCCTCAGCATTTCTTTCTTCCACTTTCTCCCTCCCTCTCTTCTTACATTCTCCCTTTTCCACCCATCCCTTACCTCCCGTTTCATTCATCTCTTTCCTTATTTCTCTTACCCTACCTTCATTCCTCTTCCCTTGATGTTTTCCTCCTTGCTCTTTTCTCCCCATCCATTAGTCACCTTACACCACGTTCTTTCCTTACCATCCCCTCCATTATTTCCATTCTTCCTTATTACCTTTCCTCTCATTTATTTCTCTTCTCCCACTCTCTTTTTTTTGGCCTAGTTAATAGGCCTTTTGTTTATCTACACGTTCTTACACTCCCTAACAGGATGAATATGAGGTGCACAATAAACTAGCCGCTTCGGCGGTAAAATCTAATCTAAATTTAATTCCCATCGCTTTCCCCTACTACCTCTGTCATCCCATCAATCGTTCCCCATTCCTGACTAACAGGAGCCTCGCGCTATCTAGGGAGAACCTCGTTCACGACCTGAGGAAGACTTGGTTCCGTTGTGCTTCTCGTCCGCCTCTATACCAAACACACCACCACGGAAAGGGAAGGTTGAAGGGGGCAACCACCCCCTTACCCCAATTGAAGTCATCTCATCTTTTATGCATAATTTAATATTAAAAAAATATCAGCCAGGCTCTAGTGCCCCCGTGCTGCTAGTTAAAAAAAAAAAAAAGCCTTGGTCACGCTATTAACCAGGAAGAACTGGTCTGAGACCGGGTCCCGGGGAAAGATGACCCCCACTCCCAGTCCTGAATCGATTATAGATAGGAGTGACAGATAGTACGCTCAAAAAAAATTATTTAAAAGGCGCAAGGCAGTTTGATCTTTACCAGGTAAGTGTTGTGTCTCATAAGAAACAATCGTGTCTTCCTTTCCATCTCATAAACTATTTATATTACCTTTATTTTAGCAAGGTATGGTTGAATATAAACAAGTTTAAGTGTTTATGAGTTATCTGCAAAAGGCAAAGTCAGGGTTCGTAATAATGATTAAACTAGATCTTGAAATCAGGCGTGGAAATTCATTAATCGTAATGTGTTTCTGTATGACTCCAGGGAGAATAAAAGTCACAATACATTGGCTGGAACAGTTTACCATTAATCCATAGTTATGGATACGGACTTCTGAGGACGTTTCAGTGCGCCATGGACTGTCGTTTCTTGATAGCGGTCCATGACCAACTGAAACGTTGTCTAAAGATTCTTCTCTGAATTGCGGGTTAATAGTGAACTCTTCATGAAGAAGGTGGAAGGAATTTCAGAGGTGGAAGACACTTTAAGAGGTGGAAGACACTTCAGGGAAGATGGAAGACACTTCGGGGAGGTGGAAAAATTCAGGAAAGGTGGAAGAAACTTCAGGAAGGTAGAAGACACTTCAGAGAAAGTGGAGGACGGGTTGAATACGCCTTAACCTCACATAGTCGAGAGGCTTAAAACCCAATAAGCCAACCAACCAACCAATATACGTATATATATCACCTAAGTTTTTGCATCTTTTTTTCAACGCAGGCGCGCAGGCATTTCGTGAGGTTAAAAGACCACACATAGAGTAAAAACAATGTGATAGCAGGAGTCATCTCGTGAGCGGCGGCCATTACATCACCCTTGTATAGATGATCAGACCTTTCCATAATTGAGATACAGGCCGGCCCAAGACGGTGTAGTTATCCTTTAATTTATGGAGGGCTAAATACCCTTAATGATGATGTATAACAATTACCGACGATTAAAGTGTCTCGCATACGCTGCCCTAGATGCCCCCAAAAAAAAATAACAATTAGACGGATGCAGCGGTTCTTGCGTTAATCTGCACATGAGAAATGTTTCTTTGTTGTCAGATACCCCCAGATTTGACAGGCACACATACCAGACTTATTTATTAACTCATAAGGCATAAGCATGGCTAACGAGGATTATATATTCGGGGTTATACGCAACTTAGCTTCTGAATACACAGACGATAAATATTATTCAAGATTTATGAGAATCTTGTGGAACGTGTGTGTGTTTTATGAACTACACCTTATTACCTACAAGGAAGGTGTTTTGATGCCTGTGAAGGGCTATCGATCCAGTGTATTTGAGTTACCCTCCACCTTGTATCTAACCTGATTACCTCCTCCTCCCCTCAGGGCGCTGTAATGACCCACGGGCTTATCACTTCTCATGAATATAATCATAATTTGCCTGTTGGCTACGCTTGCTCGTCCATGGGTCGCCTCACTACACGTCCACACACTCAAAAAACATCTCCAGGCTGTAAGAGGCGACAATATAATTAGCTCTTGTTAGCATGCAGAGTACAAGGTCTTGGAATTATTATTGTTATTACTGTTATTATTATTATTATTTTACATTATTGTTGTTTTTTAAATGATTGTATTATTATATTCGTTGGGAAGCGCTATACAGGTCCAGTGTTCACACAGCGCCTGGGGACTTGGAAGCAATCAGGATCGGACTGAAGGGTAGTTACAACTCCCTGGGTCAAGAGTCCTTCACCGGCATCAAGACACCTCCATAGAAAACCGTCTTGGAAAGAGGAAGTAGAAACACATCCATTGCCTAGAGTTAAGATTATGATGATTATGTTGTTGATGATGATGGAATAAAAGAATGGGCCTTTGTTTCACTACTTTGTACGTCACACCGACACGACTTGGCCTTGACCTTCACGGTAACTACTTATTCTCTGACCAACAACGGCAGGGGTTATATAATAATATGCCCTCCAGGGTGTGCCAGAATCTTACTTCAGTTAACCTAAATGAAATACAGCCTGGAGACAGATGAAATTTAAGCCAATATATATATATATATATATATATATATATATATATATATATATATATATATATATATATATATATATATATATATATATATATATATATATATATATATGAAATATATTTTTTCGTTAGGTCCAGAATGATTTTTGCGAAATTATTGCATACAGAAATTTTCGCTTGTCTTATATGGCAAGATGGCGTTGCTATTTAAGCCAAAATCGCAAGTTTTACCTAATCGGCACGACATATATATATTATTTTTATTTTTATTAACACATCGGCCGATTCCCACCAAGGCAGGGTGGCCCGAAAAAAGAAAAACTTTCGTCATCATTCACTCCATCACTGTCTTGCTTTACACTACAGTTATAAAAAATGCAACATTAACACCCCTCCTTCAGAGTGCAGACACTGTACTTCCCATCTCCAGGACTCAAGTCCGGCCCGCCGGTTTCCCTGAATCCTTCATAAATGTTACCTTGATCACCTCCAACAGCACGTCAAGTATTAAAACCATTTGTGTCCATTCACTCCTATCAAATACGCACCGCATGCTTGCTGGAAATCCAAGCCCCTAGACACAAAACCTCTTTTACCCCCTCCTCCAACCTTTCCTGGCCGACCCCTACCCCGCCTTCCCTCCCTACAAATTTATACACTCGAGGTCATTCTGTTTCGTTCCATTCTCTCTACATGTCCGAACCACCTCAACAACCCCTCCTCAGCCCTCTGGATAATAGTTTTGGTAATCCCACACCTCCTCCTAATTTCCAAACTCCGAATTCTCTGCATTATATTCACACCACACATTGACCTCAGACATGACATCTCGACTGCCTCCAGCCTTCTCCTCGTTGCGACATTCATCACCCATGCTTCACACCCATATAAGAGTGTTGGTATAACTATACTTTCATACATTCCCCTCTTAACCTCCATGGACAAAGTTCTTTGTCTCCACAGACTCGAAGTGCTCCACTCACCCTTTTCCCCTCATCAATTCTATGATTCACCTCATCCTTCATAGACCCATCTGCTGACATGTCCACTCCCAAATATCTGAATACATTCACCTCCTCCATACTCTCTCCCTCCAATCTGATATCCAATCTTTCGTCACCTAATCTTTTTGTTATCCTCATCACCTTACTCTTTCCTATATTCACTTTCAATTTTCTTCTTTACATACCTTATATATATATAAAAATATATATATATATATATATATATATATATATATATATATATATATATATATATATATATATAAAAGTTGTAGTAAAAATGAAAATATGGTTTTAAAAGTAAATTTTATTATTTTTTCAATCAAGAAAACGCAGTACAGCAGAATAATTTCCCTTACACTAATTCAGCAAAAAACAACTGTTTAAGTTACCTCTCTCATATAGGCTATTCAGAATGGCAGATAAACTTATCTAGGCGATGTCGAGGGATAAAATATTATGATGGAAAATCACAATAGAGCAATGTTTCCTCACGTACAATCGACAGTGAACGACAGTCATACTGACAGTCAGTATGGCTGTCAGTATGACTGTCTGGAGGCGAACACGATATCAAAATACGTCCCTTATATAATATTAAGACAAAATTATGCACTACTTCAATCCTTTATTTTTTAATTTAAAAAGAATGAACCTAGAATATTTATAATAAAAAGTCGTGGAATGCTTTAAATAAGACCCATGTCAGAACTGTTAGGTTAATATCTTTATTATGCAACTAATATTCATCCTGTTAGCGGTTGTCAGGACTCTCCTAACGAATATTATAACGATATGGTTTCTATACAATATGAATGCGTTGGTGACATGACAGCTAATCAGATGTGTCATAACATTACAGTTTATCCAAAAATCGCAATACTATTTAATGAAACGGTAAATATGTGGATCATGCGACCTAGTCTCTCGGAGAGACCAAGAGCTATATCTCACCCCTTCCAACCCCTGCAAATCCAAATAGATAATTACAAATAGGTAATTACAGGGTGCATTTATCATTGGGTATCGTGTTATTATCTTTCGTGTCATGTCTCGGTCCCAAATAGTCATCGTTCTTGATAGAAAATGAGTCGGTAATGGCGTTCCTCCGCTATTTACCATACATACCGTCATGCCTGAGGTTAAATATTCCATTACCCGCTACTCTAAACTCAGGAAGAAATGGTAATTCGTAGCCGGAGGGACGGAGGAAACACATTCAAATTACCATAACAAACATAAAAAAAATGCCTTTGCTAAACCACTCAATTTTATCGATTTAAGGAAATTTTAAACTAATGGTTTAGCTAAACGCATTGCACGGCCCCCCGCGTATGTGTGTACTGCCTAATTGTGGTTTCAGAGTCGAGTTATAGCTCCTGGCCCAGCCTCTTCTTTGGTCGCTACTAGGTCCATTCTCTCCCTGCTCCATGAGCTTTATCATACCTCTTCTTTAAGCTATGTATGGATCCTGCCTCCACTACATCCCTTTCCAGACTGTTCCAATTTCTGACAACTCTATGACTGAAGAAGTACTTCCTAACATCCCTGTGACTCATCTGAGTTTTCATCTTCCAGCTGTGGTCCCATCTCTGAAACATTCTGTCCCTATCCACCTTGTCAATTCCTCAGTATTTTACATGGCCTTATCATGTTTCCCATATCCCTCCTTTCCTCAGCTCCGGGACTAGCCTTGCTGCAAACCTTTGCTATTTTTCTAATTCATTGACGTGCTTGACCAGGTGTGGGTTCCAAACTGGTTCTGCATACTCCAATATGGGCCTGACGTCAACTATGTACAAAGTCCTGAACGATTCCTTACTGAAGTGTCAGAATGCTATTCTTAGATTTGCTGCCGCCCATATGCTGTAGCAGTTATTTGGTTGATGTGCGCCTCACGAGATGTGCTCGGTATTATATTAACCCCAAGATCCTTTTCCTTAAGTGAGGTTTGCGGTCTTTGGCCCCCTGGACTGTACTCTGTTTGTGGTCGTTTTGCCCTTTCCCGATCTTCATGTCTAGGTCCTTTTGTAATCCTCCCTGATCTTCATCCGATTGAATTTTCCTCATTAGCTTCACATCGTCTGCAAACAGGGACACTTCTGGGTCTATCCCTTCCGTCACATATACCATATACCGTCACATATACCAGAAACAGCACCGGTCCTAAAACTGACACCCTGTACTCACCCATATGTACCCATTCCTTTTCAGACCAGCCATCCTTGGTTCCCTTTTGAGATCCCATTTTTTTAATCCTGTTAGGATGCTCTAGATCCTTCAGCTTTGTGTAAAATTTGTGTGTGGGTTTATGTGAAAATGTGTTAGGTTTGTCTGAGTATGTGTACACGTGTGTGTGTGTGTGTGTGTGTGTTTGTGTGTGTGTAGTTACCTAGTTGTACTCATAGACTTTATCAATATAAGTTACCAACCAACCTTGTGTGTATTACTTCGACCGTCCATATCTCCGAACACCCACCCAACACTGACAGGTATTCCCTGATCCATTGCAGTACCTTCCCTGTTATCCCTGCCTGGTCCTCCAGCTTTTGCACTTGTGACTTGTGTGGAACTGTGTCAAACGCCTTCTTACAGTCCAAGAAATGCAATCTACCCACTCCTCTCTCTCCTGTCTTACTGCTGTCACCCTGTCAGAACTCCAGTAGGTTTGTGACAGGATTTCCCGTCCCTGAAACCGTGCTGGCTGTCATTGATAAGCACATTCCTTTCTAGGTGCTCCACCACTCTTCTGATGATCTTCTCCAAGACTTTTCATACTATACATGTCATTGACACTGGTCTGTAGTTTAGTGCTTCGTGTCTGTCTCTTTTTTTAAATATTGGGACTACATTGGCTGTGTTCCATACCTCAGGTAGTCGACCTGTTTCTATAGATGTGTTGAAGATTGTTGTTAGTGGTACACATAGCTCCTCTGCTCCCTCTCTCAGGACCCATGTTATCCGGCCCCATCGCCTTTGAGGTATCTAGCTCGCTTAGCAGCCTCTTCGCTTCTTCCTCGGTCGTATGTATTGTGTCCAACACTTGAAGTTGTACCCCATCTCTCCGTCTTTCTGCAGTCCCTTCTGTCTCCTCTGTGAACACTTCTTTGAATCTCATGTTGAGCTCCTCACATACTTCACGGTCATTTCTTGTGATCTCCCCTCCTTCATCAGCTTGATTACCTGTGTACGTGTGTATGTGTGTGTTTGTGTGTACTTGTGTGTGTACTCACCTATTTGTACTCACCTATTTGTGGTTGCAGGATTCGAGACTCAGCTCCTGGCTCCGCCTCGTGTGTGCACTCACCAAATTGTACACACCTAATTGTGGTTGCAGGGGTCGAGACTCAGCTCCTGGCCCCGCCTCTTCGCTGTCCGCTACTGTGTGTGTGTGTGTGTACTCACCTAGTTGTGGTTGCAGGGGTCGGGTCGTAGCTCCTGGCCCCGCCTCTTCACTGGCCGCTACTGGGTCACTTTACCTGCGCCATGAGCTTTATCATACCTCTTCTTAAAGCTATGAATGGATCCTGCCTCCACTACATCGCTTCCCAAACTATTCCACTTCCTGACCACTCTGTGACTGAAGAAATACTTCCTAACATCCCTGTGATTCATCTAAGTCTTCAACTTCCAACTGTGTCCCCTTGTTGCTGTGTCCCATCTCTGGAACATTCTGTCTCTGTCCACCTTGTCAATTCCTCTCAGTATTTTATATGTCATTATCATGTCCCCCCTATCTCTCCAGTCCTCCAGTGTCGTCAGGTCGATTTCCCTTAACCTCTCCTCTAGGACATACCAATTAGCTCCGGGACTAGTCTTGTTACAAACCTTTGCACTTTCTCTAGTTTCTTTACGTGCTTGGCTAGGCATGGGTTCCAAACTGGTGCTGCATACTCCAATATGGGCCTAACGTACACAGTGTACAGGGTCCTGAACGATTCCTTATTAAGATGTAGGAATGCTGTTCTTAGGTTTGCTAGGCGCCCGTATGCTGCAGCAGTTATTTGGTTGATGTGCGTCTCAGGAGATGTGCCTGGTGTTATACTCACCCCAAGATATTTTTCCTTGAGTGAGGTTTGTAGTCTCTGGCCCCCTAGACTGTACTCCGTCTGCGGTCTTCTTTGCCCTTCCCCAATCTTCATGACTTTGCACTTGGTGGGGTTGAACTCCAGGAGCCAATTGCTGGACCAGGCTTGCAGCCTGTCCAGATCCCTTTGTAGTTTTGCCTAGTCCTCGTCCGATTGAATTCTCCTTATCAACTTCACATCATCTGCAAACAGGGACACTTCGGAGTCTATTCCTTCCGTCATGTCGTTCACAAATACCAGAAACAGCACCGGTCCTAGGACTGACCCCTGTGGAACCCCACTCGCCACAGGCGCTCACTTTGACACCTCGCCACGCACCATGACTCGCTGCTGTCTTCCTGACAGGTAGTCCCTGATCCTTTGGAGTGCCTTCCCTGTTATCCCTGCCTGGTCCTCCAGCTTTTGCACTAATCTCTTGTGTGGAACTGTGTCAAACGCCTTCTTACGGTCCAAGAAAATGCAATCTACCCACCCCTCTCTCTCTTGTCTTACTGCAGTCACCCTGTCATAGAACTCCAATAGGTTTGTGACACAGGATTTCTCGTCCCTGAAACCGTGTTGGTCGTCGTTGATAAGCTCATTCCTTTCTAGGTGTTCCACCACTCTTCTCCTGATAATCTTCTCCATGACTTTACATACTATACATGTCAGTAACACTGGTCTGTAGTTTAGTGCGTCATGTCTGTCTCTTTTTTTAAAAATTGGGAGTACATTTGCTGTCTTCCATTCCTCAGGTAGTCTCCCTGTTTCGATAGATGTGTTGAATATTGTTGTTAGGGGTACACATAGCGCCTCTGCTCCCTCTCTCAGGACCCATGGAGAGATGTTGTCCGGCCCCATCGCCTTTGAGGTATCTAGATCACTCAGCAGCCTCTTCACTTCTTCCTCGGTTGCATGTATTGTGTCCAACACTTGGTGTGCCCCACCTCTCCGTCTTTCTGGAGTCCCTTCTGTCTCCTCTGTGAACACTTCTTTGAATCTCATGTTGAGTTCATCACATACTAGGTCGTTTCTTGTGATCTCTTCTCCTTTCTTCCTTAGCCTGATCACCTGGTCATTGATTGTTGTTTTCCTCCTGATGTGGCTGTACAACAGCTTTGAGTCAGATTTGGCTTTCGCTGCTAAGTCATTTTCATATTGTCGATGGGCCTCCCTTCTTACCTGTGCATATTCATTTCTAGCTCTATGACTGCTCTCCTTATTCTCCTGGGTCCTTTGCCTTCTATACTTTTTCCATTCCCTAGCACACTTGGTTTTGGCCTCCCTACACCTTTGGGTGAACCACGGGCTTTTTCATTATTCCTGTTCCCTTGGGTACAAACCTCTCCTCAGCTTCCTTGCATATTGTTGTCACGTATTCCATCATCTCGTTTATTGACTTCCCTGCCAGTTCTCTGTCCCACTGAACCCCGTTCAGGAAGTTCTTCATGCCCACGTAGTCCCCTCTCTTGTAGTTTGGCTTCATTCATCCAGCCCTTCCTGCTTTCCCCTCCACTTGTAACTCTACTGTGTATTCGAAGCTTATAGCCACATGTTCACTGGCCCCAAGGGGTCCTTCATATGTGATGGCCTCAATATCTGCACTACTCAAGGTGAATATTAGATCCAGTCTCGCTGGTTCATCCTCTCCTCTTTCTCTGGTAGTGTTCCTTACGTGTTGGTACATAAAGTTTTCCAGTACCACCTCCATCATCTTAACCCTCCACGTTTCTTGGCCCCCATGTGGCTCCAAGTTCTCCCAATTGATTTCCTTGTGGTTGAAGTCACCCATGATCAGTAGCTTCGCCTTGCTCGCATGAGCCCTTCTAACCACTTCAGCCAGTGTGTCAACCATCGCTCTATTACTCTTATCATACTCTTGCCTTGGCCTCCTGCTGTTCTGTGGTGGGTTATACATCACTGCAATTACCACCTTGGGACCTCCAAACTGAAGCGTTCCTACTATGTTATCTCTTGCTTCTCCTCTGTCTCCTCTCTCCATCTCATCAAAATCCCATCGGTTTTTGATCAGCAGTGCCACTCCTCCACTCCCTCTGTCTTTCCTCAGGATCTGATATCCCGTTGGAAAGATGGCATCTGTTATCATATCTGTAAGCTTGGTTTCTGTGGGAGCTATGATGTCCGGTGATGCTTCTTTGACTTTTCGTGCCACTCCTCCCACTTATTTGTTATTCCGTCAGTGTTGGTGTACCATACCTTCAGTTTCCTCTCCAACACTATGTTTTGGAGGTCTGTGTGGGTGTGGGGGACCTGGCAGTGTACTGCAGGATTCTATAGCGGAGTGTTGGATGGGGAATTGTGGTTTGTGTTGGGATAGCGTGATTGGTTGTGGGGTTCTGAGGATGGTTCTGTATGTTCTTGCTCTTGTTGCTCTGCCCTGATCTGGTTGTCCTCTGTTGATTCTGTCCTTGTCTCTCCTCCTAGCTCCTTTCGCTTTTGTGTCCTCTCCCTCAGCTGCTGCCGTTCTGTTTTTGTTCTGTCTCAGTCTAGGAACCCTCTTGTATTCTGCCGATTCCTTCAACCGTGGTTTCTCTTGGAGGATCCTGTTTCGCACTGTTTCTGTCCTGAAAATGAGCTTGATTGGTCGTTTTCTCCCCTTCACGTACCCCCCTATTCTCTGAAAATTTACAATCTCGAACATGTCCTCTTCACCTATTTCTGTGATGATGTTCTCAATCTCCTTTCTTTCTGCCTGCCGTCTTTCAGTGTGTCTCCTTTCCCCTTGGAGCCCATGAATAAACTCTGATTTCGCCCTCTCCTCCTCCCATTGCCTTTCCCTCTGTGACTCTGCTTCCTGTCTGTACATGGCCATTTTCTCCCTTATATTTTCCTGTAGCTCTTGGTGGCATGGTCGTGCCTCTGCATTTGACCTATTCCCCTCTCCACCTGCACCCAGCTGCTCTTCCTCTTCACTCCTTAGCCCTGCTTGGTAGGGTGATAGGGCCTTAGCGTAAGTTATATCTCCTTCCTTCACGTTGGGCCCCTCGTTCAGTGGGGGTGTACCAGCTTCAGATGCTGTGTCTTCTCTGGTCAGTACCCCTGTAACCCACTTCAGCCTGTTTACCTCATATTCTAGGACCCTTATCCTGGCTACTGCAGCTTCGACTTGTGACTCCCAAGTCTTCTTCTCCTACAACCTCTTTTCCAATTTCACAGAAAGCTCTGTCTCACCTAATTGTGTACTCACCTAATTGTACTCACCTAATTGTACTCACCTAATTGTGGTTGCAGGGGTCGAGACTCAGCTCCTGGCCCCGCCTCTTCGCTGTCCGCTACTGGGTCTCTGCTCTCCCTGCTCCATGAGCTTTATCATACCTTGTCTTAAAACTATGTATGGTTCCTGCCTCCACTATATCTTTTTCTAGACTATTCCACTTCCTGACTACTCTGTGGCTGAAGAAATGCTTCCTAACATCCCTTTGACTCATCTGAGTCTTCAGCTTCCAGTTGTGTCCCCTTGTTTCTGTGTTCCCTCTCTGGAACATCCTGTCACTGTCTACCTTGTCAATTCCCCGCAGTATTTTGTATGTCATTATCATGTCTCCTCTGACCCTTCTTTCCTCTAGTGTTGTTAGTCCTATTTCCCTCAACCTTTCTTCATAGGACAGACCCCTGAGTTGTGGAACTAACCTTGTCGCAAACCTTTGCGTGTGTGTGTGTACTCACCTAGTTGTGGTTGCAGGGGTCGATTCATAGCTCCTGGCCCCGCCTCTTCACTGGCCGCTACTGGGTCACGCTCCCTGCTCCATGAGCTTTATCATACCTCTCCTTAAAGCTATGTATGGAACCTGCCTGCACTACATCGCTTCCCAAGCTATTCCACTTCCCGACCACTCTATGACTGAAGAAATACTTCCTAACATCCCTGTGATTCATTTGAGTCTTTAACTTCCAACTGTGTCCCCTTGTTGCTGTGTCCCATCTCTGGAACATTCTATCTCTGTCCACCTTGTCTATTCCTCTCAGTATCTTATATGTCGTTATCATGTCCCCCCTATCTCTCCTGTCCTCCAGTGTCGTCAGGTCGATTTCCCTTCACCTCTCCTCGTAGGACATACCCCTTAGCTCCGGGACTAGTCTTGTTGCAAACCTTTGCACTTTCTCTAGCTTCTTTACGTGCTTGGCTAGATGTGGGTTCCAAACTGGTGCTGCATACTCCAGTATGGGCCTAACGTACACAGTGTACAGAGTCCTGAACGATTCTTTATTAAGATGTCGGAATGCTGTTCTTAGGTTAGCTAGGCGCCCATATGCTGCAGCAGTTATTTGGTTGATGTGCGCCTCAGGAGACGTGCCTGGTTTTATACTCACCCCAAGATCTTTTTCCTTGCTTGAGGTTTGCAGTCTCTGGCCCCCTAGACTGTACTCCGTCTGCGGTCTTCTTTGCCCTTCCCCAATCTTCATGACTTTGCACTTGGTGGGGTTGAACTCCAGGAGCCAATTGCTGGACCAGGCTTGCAGCCTGTCCACATCCCTTTGTAGTTCTGCCTGGTCCTCGTCCGATTGAATTCTTCTCATCAACTTCACATCATCTGCAAACAGGGACACTTCGAGTCTATTCCTTCCGTCATGTCGTTCACAAACACCAGAAACAGCACCGGTCCTAGGACTGACCCTGTGGAACCCCACTCGTCACCGGCGCCCACTCTGACACCTCGCCACGTACCATGACTCGCTGCTGTCTTCCTGACAGGTATTCCCTGATCCATTGTAGTGCCTTCCCTGTTATCCCTAACTGGTCCTCCATCTTCTGCATTAATCTCTTGTGTGGAAGTGTGTCAAATGCCTTCTTACAGTCCAGGAATATGCAATCTACCCACCCCTCTCTCTCTTGTCTTACTGCTGTCACCTTGTCGTAGAACTCCAGTAGGTTTGTGACACAGGATTTCCCGTCCCTGAAACCGTGTTGGCCGTCGTTGATAAGCTCATTCCTTTCTAGGTGTTCAACCACTCTTCTCCTGACTATCTTCTCCATGACCTTGCATACTATACATGTCAGTGACACTGGCCTGCAGTTTAGTGCTACGTTCCTGTCTCCTTTTTTAAAGATTGGAACTACATTTGCTGTCTTCCATACCTCAGGTAGTTGCCCTGTTCCGATAGATGTGTTGAAGATCGTTGTTAGGGGTACACATAGCTCCTCCGCTCCCTCTCTCAGGACCCATGGAGAGATGTTATCGTGTGTGTGTGTGTGTGTGTGTGTGTGTGTGTATGTGTGTATGTGTGTGTACTCACCTTATTGTACTCACCTAATTGTGGTTGCAGGGGTCGAGACTCAGCTCCTGGCCTCGCCTCTGCGCTGCCCGCTACTGGGTATCTGCTCTCCCTGCTCCATGAGCTTTATCATACCTCGTCTTAAAACTGTGTATGGTTCCTGTCTCCACTATGTCTTTCTCTAGACTATTCCACTTCCTGACTACTCTGTGGCTGAAGAAATGCTTCCTAACATCCCTTTGACTCATCTGAGTCTTCAGCTTCCAGTTGTGTCCCCTTGTTTCTGTGTTCCCTCTCTGGAACATCCTGTCACTGTCAACCTTGTCGATTCCCTGCAGTATTTTGTATGTCGTTATCATGTCTCCTCTGACCCTGTGTGTGTGTGTGTGTATGTGTGTGTGTGTGTGTGTGTGTATGTGTGTGTGTGTGTGTGTGTGTGTGTGTGTGTGTGTGTGTATGTGTGTGTGTGTGTGTGTGTGTGTGTGTGTGTGTTAGTTACCATTTTGTCCTAGGCACATGTCGATTAGACACTAGGCCTGTTGTATATATGTGTGTGTGTAACGAAACACTTCGAAATGTTTCGGCCCCGCCGGGAATTGAACCAGGGCCCTCTGTGCGTGTGTGTGTGGATGTGTGCGTGTGTGTGTGTGTGTGTGTGTGTGTGTGTATGTGTGTAGTGTGTGTGTGTGTGTGTGTGTGTGTGTATGTGTGTGTATGTGTGTGTGTGTGTATACTCACCTAATTGTACTCACCTAATTGTGGTTGCAGGGGTCGATACTCAGCTCCTGGCCCCGCCTCTTCGCTGTCTGCTACTGGGTCTCTGCTCTCCCTGCTCCATGAGCTTTATCATACCTTGTCTTAAAACTATGTATGGTTCCTGCCTCCACTATATCTTTCTCTAGACTATTCCACTTCCTGACTACTCTGTGGCTGAAGAAATGCTTCCTGACATCCCTTTGACTCATCTGAGTCTTCAGCTTCCAGTTGTGTCCCCTTGTTTATGTGTTCCCTCTCTGAAACATCCTGTCACTATCTACCTTGTCAATTCCCCGCAGTATTTTGTATGTCGTTATCATGTCTCCTCTGACCCTTCTTTCCTCCAGTGTTGTTAGTCCTATTTCCCTCAATCTTTCTTCATAAGACAGACCCCTGAGTTGTGGAACTAACCTTGTCGCAAACCTTTGCACTTTCTCTAGTTTCTTTACGTGCTTGACCAGGTGTGGGTTCCAGACTGGTGCTGCATATTCTAGTGTGGGCCTGACGTACACGGTATACAGTGTCTTGAACGATTCCTTGTTAAGGTAACAGAACGCTAATCTTAGGTTTGCCAGTCGCCCATATGCTGCCGCAGTTATCTGGTTGATGTGTGCCTCCGGAGACGTTGCTTGGCGTTATACTCACTCCAAGGTCTTTCTCCTTTGCCGAGGTTTGTAGCCTTTGTCCGCCTAGCTTGTACTCTGTCAGCGGTCTTCTTTGCCCTTCTCCGATCCTCATGACTTTGCATTTGGAGGGATTGAATTCAAGAAGCTAATTGCTAGACCAGATGTCGAGCTTGTCCAGGTCTGTTTGCAGCCCTGCCTGGTCCTCTTCCGATGTGATTCTCCTCATTATTTTCACATCATCCGTGAATAGAGACACTTCTGAGTCTATCCCGTCCGTCATGTCATTTACATATACCAGGAATAACACTGGTCCTAGGACTGACCCCTGCGGTACGCCGCTCGTCACAGGCGCCCACTGTGATACCTCATCATGCACCATGACCCGTTGTTGCCTCCCTGTGAGGTATTCCCTGATCCATTCCAGTGCCCTTCCTGTTATACATGCTTGTGCTTCCAACTTCTTTACTAATCTCATGTGAGGAAATGTGTCGAAGGCCTTCCTGCAGTCCAGGAAAATGCAATCAACCCACCCTTCTCTCTCCTGCCTTACCTCTGTTACTTTATCATAAAACTCTAGGAGGTTTGTTACACAGGATTTGCCTTCCCGGAATCCGTGCTGTCTGGTGTTTATTATCCTGTTCAGCTCAAGGTGTTCCACCATTCTTTTCCTGATGATTTTCTCCAGGACTTTGCACACTATACATGTAAGTGACACCGGTCTATAGTTTAGTGCCTCTTTTCTGTCTCCTTTTTTAAAAATGGGGACTATGTTGGCCTTCTTCCATACCTCAGGTAGCTGCCCAGTTTCAAGGGATGTGTTGAATATTATGGTAAGTGGCACACTCAGTACCTCAGCTCCTTCCCGAAGAACCCACGGGGAGATATTGTCCGGACCCATCGCTTTTGAGGTATTGAGGTCACTGAGTAACTGCTTCACTTCCTCCTCAGTTGTGTGTATGCCCTCTAGCACTTGGTACATCCCTTGTTGGTGACGAACCACGTCCTGTCTACCCAGCTGCCTTCCTTCCTCCATTGTGAATACTTCCTTAAACCTCAAGTTGAGCTCCTCACATACCTCTTGATCATTACTTGTGAGTTCCCCATCTTCTCTCCTCAGCCTTATCACCTGGTCCTTGACTGTTGTCTTCCTTCTGATGTGACTGTACATCAGTGTGTGTGTGTGTGTGTGTGTGTGTGTGTGTGTGTGTATGTGTGTGTGTGTGTGTGTGTGTGTGTGTGTGTGTGTGTGTGTGTGTGTGTATGTGTGTGTGTAAAATGAGGAACAATATGCAACATAGCACTCAGAATAATTTTTGACTCTACATCAATTCATTAAGCGACGGATCAAATAAAATTCAGAAACTTATATATTGCATTCACACAAAGACCCATTAAACACACGCTAGTCATTCACACAAAGACCCATTAAACACACGCTAGTCATTCACACAAAGACCCATTAGACACACGCTAGTCATTCATCGCTGCATTTAATTTTAATGATGCGTTATATTTCCAAATAAACATTTTTATATTATATCCTATTTTAAACCAGTGTCACTTATTAAAGTCTATTTTCTTCTTATTAATTAAAGGTTCCTCGCGGCTTTTCGCCACATACAGAGCGTATTATAAGCTCCTCGCCCTTTATTAAACACCTCTTGCTACTTATTAAGGATCCTCGTGGCATACCTTTGACAGACAAGATTCTGACTTGCATACGCCTTTCTACCTAAACAATATGTGGGATAATGCCTTCTAGGCTGGTGTGATAACATCTTTACATGGCGTTAGTGTTACCGAGATTGCTTGTTATCAAATTTAATATTTTTTTTTCATTGTACCATTTACGTAACATTCTATATTGCTTGTGCACAGGTAAGAGTTTTGATTTAATGAATTTAAATGTCTGGTTGGCACATGGGATGGAGAGAATTTTCGCAGTTCTCGTCCCCTCCTAAAAAAATCCATTAGGTACTCCCCCAAGTGTGTCAGTGTAAGCTTGGACTTCTTAGTTTACCTGGAGTTTACTTGAACAGGGTTTCGGGGGTCAACGCCCCCACGGCTCGGTCTGAGACCAGGCCTCATGATGGATCAGGGTCTAATCAACCAGGCTGTTACTGCTGTCCGGCCGGGTCACCATTTGGAGAAGACCCGGGCCGGACATACCGGCGAACCTACAAGAAGAAGAATGCTGGCCGCACGAAAACTGACGTACGAACCACAGCCCGGTTGGTCAGGTACTGACTTTAGGTGCCTGTCCAGTGCTTTCTTGAAGACAGCCAAGGGTGTATTGGTAATCCGCCTTATGTATGCTGGAAGGTAGTTGAACAGTCTTGGGCCCCGGACACTTATTGTGTTGTCTCTCAATGTACTCGTGGTGCCCCTGCTTTTCATCGGGGGAATGTTGCATCTCCTGCCGAGTCTTTTGCTTTCATGGGGAGTGATTTTCGTGTGTAGGTTTGGTACCAATCCCTCCAGGACCTTCCAAGTGTATATTATCATGTATCTCTCTCGCCTGCATTCCAGGAAATACTGATCAAGGACCTTCAACCGTTCCCAGTAATTTAAGTGCCTTATCGTACTTATGTGTGCCGTGAAAGTTCTTTGTACGCTCTCCAGGTCTGCAATGCCTCCAGCCTTGAAGGGGGCCGTTAGTGTACAGCAGTATTCCAGCCTAGAGAGAACAAGCGATTTGAAGAGAATCAACATGGTCTTGGCGTCCCTAGTTTTGAAGGTTCTCATTATCCATCCTATCACTTTCCTTGCAGATGTGGTAGATACATTGTTGTGGTCTTTGAAGGCAAGATCCTCTGACATTATCACTCCCAGGTCCTTCACATTTCTTTTTCGCTCTATTGTATGGTTAGAATTTCTCGTATACCCTGATACATTTTTAATTTTCTCAAGTTTTCCATATCTGAGTAGTTGAAATTTCTCCTCGTTGAACTTCATATTGTTTTGAGTAGCCCATTTGAAGATTTGGTTGATGTCCGCTTGGAGTCTTGCGGTGTCTTCGATGAATGTCACTGCCATAGCAATCCCGGGGGTCATCCGCAAAGGAAGACACGGAGCTATGGCTTACATCTCTGTCTGTCAGAAATGAGGATGAGGAATAGAATGGGAGCGAGTACTGTGCCTTGGAACAGAGCTTTCACCGTGGCTGCCTAGGACTTTACTCTGTTTACTATTACTCTTTGTGTTCTGTTTGTCAGGAAGTTATAGATCCATCTACCAACTTTTCCTGTTATTCCTTTATTACACCATGGTCACACTTGTCGAAAGTTTTTGCAAAATCTGTGTATACTACATCTGTATTTTGTTTTTCCTCAACAGCATCCAGGATCTTATCATAGTGGTCCAGTAGCTGGGACAGGCAGGATCGACCTGCTCTAAACCCGTGTTGACCTGGGTTGTGTAGTTGATGGGAATCTAGGTGGTTGGCGATCTTGCTTCTTAAAACCCCTCTCAAAGATTTTTATGATATGGGATGTTAGTGCTATCGGTCTGTAGTTCTTTGCATTGCTTTACTGCCACCGTTGTGGAGTGGGCTATGTCTGTTGTTTTTAGTGTGTGTGGATTACCCTTGTGTCCATGCTCCCTCTCCATAGAATGTTGAAGGCACGCGATAGGGGCTTCTTGCAATTCTTGATGAACACGGAGTTCCATGAGTCTGGGCCTGGGGTAGAGTGCATGGGCATGTCATTTATTGCCTTTTCAAAGTCTTGTGGAGTCAGGATAATATCCAAAATTTTTGAGATGGCCCAAATTTTTGGGGTTTCGTTCATAAATAATTCATTTGGATTGTCGACCCTTAGTCTGGGCAGCGGCTCGCTGAACACTGAGTCGTATTGGAACTTTAATAGCTCACTCATTTTTTGGTTGTCGTCTGTGTATGTCCCATCCGCCTACACGGGGGCCCAATACTGGATGTTGTTTTTACCTTAGATTTGACATAAGAGAAGAAGTATTTTGTTTTGTTTTCAATTTTATGGCTTTTAGGTCTTCCTGTGATTCTTGTCTCCTGTAAGATTCCTTCAACTTAAGTTCAATATTTCATTGACCAGTGCCTCAATTCGTATTTCCGATATATTGGCACCTCTCAGCAGCTCTGTGACTCTTTGCCTTTGTCTGTATAGGAGCATCTCTCTTTCTAGTTTACATCTTCTTTATTTTTCTTAATAGAATGTGTCTTGAGAGATCTCAAGGACCACGGTTTATTTTTTTCTAGGCAAATGTTCGGATCCGTGTTGTTTAGGATATATTCCCAGCTTGTTTCATTTAGGACATCGTTGACTTGATCCCATGCACCTTCAGTGAATGATTATTCAAGTTTATATCTACGTGTCCTGTGTTCTACGTGTCTGCCACACAATATATATATATATATATATATATATATATATATATATATAATATATATATATATATATATATATAGGATGGTCCACTTCTGGTACAAATTGTGGGACCATAGCCTCGGAGAAGTGGATAAAAGGCTTCAAGGAAGAATATTTGGATTTCTTCCTGATGCCATTTGAATATTCCACTTCTCCTACCACCCCATCTTTTAATTTTTTTTTTACCAATAGGTATGTTTTATTACATAATATGGTACAAAAGATTTGAGAGATACATTGTTGATATAAGATGGATATACAGTACACGAGGTGAGAGATACATGTCTAGTACATATTGTTACATCTTTGTCACTGATTATAATGCAAATCTCATCCAGCTCTTCCGAGCTGGTGCGCGTGCCCAGAATACAGCATGCATTACCCCTCTGAACAGCAGCGTTGAGTCGCTGGAACAGAAAACTAGCTGCCCTGGGATCCCTAGTTACCCTGTTGAGTCTTTTTCCCAGCTCCTTGAGGAACTTAGATGCACTCTTTCCCCATGAGCCAAGGGTCTCCCGAGCCTATGGGAACAAACATAAATGATGGGCAAGTTCTCCATATTTTCTCGACTTCTGGGACTCCTGAAGGTGGCAGCAGCCCTCCTTCCTCCCTGGTGTACTGGAGATAGGTATCAGCCAAGGTAGATGCACATGTGTAGTCCACACCACCTGCTTGCCGTCTGTCCAGGCTTGAAGGGTGATACCATCTGGACGCTTTTGGTTGCCATCAGATCTGCATAGTTGGGGTGGTTCCCTACTGCTGGGCATCCGGCTGTTGTGAGGCTCCTCTTGATAATGTTATTAACTTTCATGTCGCAATCTTTCCTCGGATTTACGAACACAAGACCATGGTACCTGAATCGGTCTGCTGCTTCACTGCCAAAATACACCTGTTTCGGCGAGAATAGGGGCGGCAAGTCGAAGGGCAACACCAATGCGGATGGTCTGTGGGTCGAGGCGTGTGCCAAGGCTGGAGTTGGGAACAGCCAAAAGAAAGTCCCCTGCATGAGGAGCTCACTGCAAGTGGCGGGCCCCATCCTTCCCTGACACACTTGAAGCATTGCTGAGGCTATATTCTACTATTGGGCCATCCCAGTGATGTTTGAGTTGTTGGGGGGGCAGGCTGGTTTCAGAGCCTGTTAGGTTATCCCAGATCCTGGCTCCATCAACGAATTTTGGTCATGGATTCCAATGGGGCCTTAAAATGTTCAGGGAGAATTTGCAAAGCCCCTGGTGAAAACATGAAGACAGGAAAGATAGAGA
This sequence comes from Cherax destructor, assembly GCA_009830355.1. Taxonomy (NCBI): domain Eukaryota; kingdom Metazoa; phylum Arthropoda; class Malacostraca; order Decapoda; family Parastacidae; genus Cherax; species Cherax destructor. The sequence goes on along the minus strand of WNWK01028232.1, from coordinate 3,429 downwards.
ACAGAGACGGGGACACCAATGCCTCCTAGTCTGACTGGGGTAGTTGCCCCACTCCCCCTCTTCTAGAGAAGGTTATTTTGTAAAGATCTGCCCAGGTACTGTCATTTTTTGGATTTGGGGTTATCATATAAAGGGGAAATCTTAGGAAATATGTCAACGGGGAGACCAACATTTTGTAGGGGGGCAAGGCACTGTCAAGATTGCCATTCGTTGTTCCATCCCCCCCTTTTCCCGTTTCTTCCTGAGAATTGTGTAAAGGATCTTTTCCCCCGAGGTGCCCAAGAAGAACATTGTGGGGGGAATGACTGTTCCCCGGGATTTTTGATAGCACTGCATCTATCACTTGTTGATTGACTGATATGATTTCACATTTGGTGGATTCGGGGTGAACCCATTTCCGTCCCTGTGTCATCCCCTTTTAAAATCATCTAAAGGGACCCTTTTTACCGCATTGGTCATCCAGGAACCAGATGTTTAGCTCACTGGTCGTCTTATGTGATTTCCTAACTGCATCAGAAGAAAAAAAAAAGGGAGGGGCCCCCTTTGACACCCCTGATGATGTGATTTCATTTTTAAACAGGGGGCATTGATTCCTTTTATCCAGCTGAAACAAAAGGGAAAGACCGGGGAAAAGTTCTTTAATTTTACTACGTTTTTTTGGAGATTAAAATTTTTAAATTTTAACCCCTGCATTGTCCAAAATATATATATAAAAATATATATATATATATATATATATATATATATATATATATATATATATATATATATATTTTTTTTAAAAACCCCCTGTTTCCCCCTGAGGAGGGGCCCAAAAGGAAAACGAAATTTTTCCCCTTTTTTCATTTAGTAATATATACAAGAAAAGGGGGGTTTTTAGCCCCCGGATTTTAGTCGCCTCTTCGACACGATGGTTAGGGGGAAGAATTATTCCATTTCCCCCATGGAGATTATATATATATATATATATATATATATATATATATATATATATATATATATATATATATATATATATATATATATATATATTTTTTTCAAGACAACCACTATGAAAAATAGGGGAAATTTCCCAACCCTTTTGTGACTACTAAATTATTAAGGAATAAAAGGGGGAACAAAAGAAGGTTGTCTTATATTTTGATATCACCTGTTTTTTTGGATCTTTTGGTATATATACATGTATGCATATATTTGCATATATATATACCGGAGTCTCCCGGGGAGAAATTCCAGGGTAAACCCCCCGGGCCCCCCGTCTGTGACCAGGCCCCCGTTACCAGAGCCTGACAACCAGGCTGTTTCTCCCGCAGCAGTCCAACGTACGAACCACGCCCATCTGATCAGGTACCGACTTGAGGTGCCTGTCCAGTGCCGTTGAAGACACCCGGGGGTTTGTTGGTAACCCCCGATGATGCTGGAGGCAAACAATTTTGGGGCCCCTGACACTTTTTTGTTCCCCCTCAACGTGCTAGGGGCCCCCCCTGCTCCGGGGGGATGCGCCGCCGAGTCTTTTGCTTTCGTGGGGAGTGTTTTTTGGGGCAAGTTTACTAAGGAAAATTTTTCCATTTTATATTTTAATGATCTTCCGCCTGCGTTCTAGAGATAAGGTTTAGGAACTGCGTTCCCAGAGTTGAGGTGGTTTATCGCACTTATGCTGCGGGAAGGGTTTTCTGCACATTTTCAAGGTCACTTTTTCCGCCTTTAAAAGGGCAGAGCAGCAATATTCCGCCCGAAGAACAAGCGACGAAAGGGCAACATGGGTTTTTGGTCCAGTTGTACCTATTCGTGCCGAATAGGAAACTTGCGATTTTGGCTTTAAAAAGCAACGCTCTTCTTTGCCGAATAAGGAAATAAAATTTGGGGTAAAAATTTCGCAAAAAAAATTCTGAACCTAACGAAAAAAATTTTTTCATTGCGTTTGACTTTTTAAAATTTTTGTTTTTCTAAAATATATTTAGTTGGATTAGGCTAAATTAAAATTTCGCTTGTTATAATAAGGTTAGGTAAGTTTTTCTAAGGGTTGTTTGATACAAAAATTATTAATTTTTTTCGTTAATATAAATGAAAAAAAAATCTTTAGAAAGGACTTAATTTTAAATGAGGTTTTCTTAAATGTCCAATTTTACCTATTCGGCATGACACACACACAGACATAGACACACACACACAATATATATATATATATAATATATATATATATATATATATATATATATATATATATATATATATATATATATATGTAAAAATTTTTGTGTGTGTGTATTACAGTGGGATGTATATCCTCCGTATAAAACACTGAATATAATTTAATCTCTTTTGTAGTTAAAGCAATTTTTTTTGTTAGTATATGGTTAGGAATATTCGTGGAAAAGGGAAAGGTTTCCCGACGCGGGGCTTACATATGATGACCGCCCCTGAAACTTTTATCTGCGAGGCCTTTTGGTTACCGGGCCACCCCTTTAGAAATTAAATTAGTGTGCAGGTGATTTGTATTAAGAGACGCATGGAAAAGCTTTAAAAACCCAAATAACATAAGATTAAAGTGGAAAAATTTAAACACGCTCAGCCTGATACCAGTGACTGCATTAACAAAAACACAGAGCAAGGTATTGAGAGGTGAAGCCAACAAAACTTTAAAGCCACGATTGAATAACAGCCTCGCCTTGCCTTCATTATGAAAATGACTAATATTTCTGCTGGCCACTTCCATAACCCCCAAAAGAATTTGAAAATTTAAGAGGACCACAAGGCACGGGGAACCTTTCTATGACTACAGCTGGGGGGTGGCACGACCCCACACCCTCTGGGTGCTTTGATGATAGTACGGGGTCATGATCCAAAGGGAAATGTACCTGTCTTCCCCTTCTTCAGGCCCGGATGATCCCTTGGCTCATACCGCCTAATAATGATGACCAAATAATGATGACCGTAATAATGATGACCATAATAATGACCATACAACAACACGCTCAAAAACCCCAAATTCATCTGTTTAAGAAGGTATCCTAAATTTGCTTCTCACATTTGATTTTCTTGCAAATATATAAAACGTATACCTTTAAATTAAATATTATCACCATGTGCTTTGGTACTCAATATAGGACAAAGAGCAAAAGAGGGCTGTATCTGAGAGTCTTTTAAAAGGCAAGGATCTGAGCCCGTCTCTCAAGAGACCTAGGAATTATATCTCAATAATGTCAAGAGAACCATAACTTTGCTCAACACACTCAGGAAAAAAAAACACTTACAGCAAATAAAAACAAAGAAAAACCCGGATCAACACTTGGTCCAGGGGGGTTTTAGTACAGCCTCGAAAGACCAAGAGCTGTAAATCAAACCGTTAAATGGCTCAAGAGCTGTAGATCAAAAACCTTCAGAGGTGGAAATAAATGGTATAAAAACGACATAATGGAAAATAAACAC
>WNWK01028231.1:0-20000 GCA_009830355.1 Cherax destructor | reverse complement strand
AAAGAAATGCCAGATACAGAGCTCCCTGGACAGTTATTTTGTGAGACAGGGGTCCAGTGACTCTCAAGCTGGTCCTAGTGGCATTAAAAAACAAAGAAGGGAAGTAACCCCGGCAAAGGACTTGGTACTTGAGGTCTTTATGGAAGGGGATTTCCCTTCCAAACAATAAAAAGCTTCCATCGTCTCCCCTCCTCCCGTCTTCCACACATCAACAACTCTTCAATAAAGGTAAGTGTCATTATTTTCTTTTTTTATTCTTCATGTCTCATTGTTTTCTGTGTAATTAAGTGTATATTTGATGTAAAAAAATATTTTATTTTAATACTTTTGGGTGTCTGGAACGGATTAATTGAATTTCCATTATTTCTTTTGGGGGTCCAATGTATTTTTAAATGTTTATACAGTAGTGTACTGTATATAGTACACTGACTGTACTGTATACAGTATACTGACTGGCTGGATAACTGGTCGTAATCTGTATGGTTGTTAAACAGGTAGGTCATTAAGTGAGGAGTGTCTGTAGTTCTTCATTATTGTGTATTTGCAGAGTTAACATTTTCATAATAGTTTTTTTGTTATGTATTTTTCCATTTAACAGAGCCTATAATTACAGCTATCATGTGGGGAGAATTTCTGCAATGTCTTATGAGAATACAAAAATGAGTCCCATTTGAAAAGGTTGAAAACCATTGACCTAATACACTTTAAAATCAACACAGAGCAAAAAAATAGCATTTTTTTAAAAGCCCTGAAGCTGCTTTTGTCGCAGACATATTTGAGTTTGTTTCTGTGTAGGCTGTTCTGCATGAATTACATATACAAAAGTATCTATATTACAAAAATATTAGCCTTGTGGATTACCTGACATGTCTCTATTACCTTACAAAAAAAAAATCCTTTTTTGCTTCTCTCAGAACTTCCAGTTGATTCAAGATTTGAATTATACACTAATTTCCAGAAAGAAATTTATTTAATACTGAAAATATGATACATTGAGAGAGAGAGAGACAGAGCTTGTAAATAAAGTTAGGAACCTTAACCTAACCTTGTAAAACCCTGTGTAGGAGAGAGAGAGAGAGAGAGAGAGAGAGAGAGAGAGAGAGAGAGAGAATAAGAGAGAGACGGCTAAATCAGCTGAAGCTCTCTGAAGTCGTATTAAAATATTTTGTAACATTCTACTTCTAACAACAGTATATGCAGTAACTAAAACTTCTTTACAGACTAATTAATATGGAATACGAAGAAAAGACTGTACACACCTGACTGCTGTGGAACACCTACTACAACAACTATCAAAATATACATAAAAACAATGGGGGTCAGTAGGCCTATATGTAATCACCACCATAGGTTTTAAAGCGACGTTCAGCAAGCATTGTTATTTTCCACAACAGTGTAATGAACGCCTAGTCAGTTTCAGAGCAGTGTAATGAACTAGTTAGTTCCACAACAGTGTAATGAACTCCTAGGTAGTTCCACAAGTGTAATGAACACATAGTTCCACAAGTGTAATGAACGCCTAGTTAGTTCCACAAGTGTAATGAATGCCTAGTTAGTGCCACAGCCGTGTAATGAATGCCTAGTTAATTCCACAAGTGTAATGAATGCCTAGTTAATTCCACAAGTGTAATGAACACCTAGTCAGGTTCACAAGTGTAATGAATGCCTAGTTAGTTCCACAAGTGTAATGAATGCCTAGTCAGTTCCACAAGTGTAATGAATGCCTAGTCAGTTCCACAGCAGTGTAATGAACACCTAGTCAGTTCCACAACAGTGAAATGAATGCCTAGTCAGTTCCACAGCAGTGTAATGAACGCCTAGTCAGTTCCACAGCAGTGTAATGAATGCCTAGTTAGTTCCACAAGTGTAATGAACGCCTAGTCAGTTCCACAGCAGTGTAATGAACACCTGGTCAGTTCCACAGCAGTGTAATGAACGCCTAGTCAGAGTGGGCCAGATAACCACAACTATGGCACCTGCCTTTCTTATCCTATCTCATCAGCTGTGATTATTAACCTGCAATCTTAGGGCTAATATTAATATTACCGTGAAAAGGGTTATCATAGTTAGCTTCTCCTATATACACCCGAATATGGAACTGAAATATTACATATAAAATTCATACAGCTGTGTGAGTCTTACCTTTAACCAATATATATAAAAATACAAACAAATGTTCATGATTTACAGGCCTACTTAGGCTCTAAAAAGTACAACATTGGAAGACAAAATATATATATACGAAAATATAAGGCCTAAAAAAATGGAATATTAAATAGGCCTGTCTGTAAAGCCTGATGTGAGAGAGGTACATAATGGGCAGGTGAGGGAGCTGTAGGCTGACACCCTAGCCCTCTCACACCCATGGGGGAAGACACACCCATGTGAGACACGCCCATGAGGTGAGACACACCCATGGGGTAAGACACCCGTGGGGAAGACATGCCCAAGGGGTGAAACATGCCCATGGGCGGTGAAGTAATAGGGTACAAACCCACAGGGTGGAAAAGGGAATACACACTCATGGGATGAAGGACAAGGACACACCCATGGAAGACATGGAGGACAAGACACACCCATGGAAGACATGGAGGACATGCACATCACAAGAATCATTTATCCTAAGCAGTGTGAACAAGGGGAAAGTGTCACACACAGTGGTGAACCTACATTTTTGGGCCCTGAAGCTTGAACTGTTATGGGGTCAACATGGCAACCAGCAACGGGTAGGCCAACATCATACTTTAATATTTTAACTATTATTTTGTATTGAATTACACTATATTATTATTATTTAAAAAAAACTTTCATACAGTAGATCCAAAATTTTTAAGCAATGTGGACTAAAGTGGCTTCTGGGGTCCCTCTGGGATTAGGGACCCTCAAGCTTTCATTTCTTTCAAAGTAGATGTGCCTCTGGTCACGCACCAACAGCCTGATAAATCAGACTATCCACAAGCAGGAACATGGGAGAGGCAATGAACCTCAGAACCACGTAGTACTGTACATGTAAACTGTAAGTAATGCAGTAACAGCACTGTCCAGTATTCCACGAGGCTACTTCAGATCCTACGAGGTCAATTTCTACTGGGAACGTCTTATATTGCCATCTACCAACCCATGTACACTGGACGGACGGGTCATCAAGATGGACTATCAAAACAGAATTATAGGAAATAAATAAGCGGTAAACCCGTAGGGGTGTCATACAATCAGCACTGTACACTGAAGAATTATGGTATGGAGTCACAGCGCTTCCAAAATAGAACACAACTCGCACTAGACTCCTCCTATTATTATTATTATTATCTGTCTAGCATAAGCCAGTAGACCTACTACAGTGCTCCTCCATTCTTATTATAATGGAGGAAGCACAAAACTCTTATGAGTTATATAATGTCTTGTAGTAAATAGGAGGCAATGAGGTTGGATCCTTAAATATATATAAGATATATATATATATATATATATATATATATATATATATATATATATATATATATATATATATATATATATACACACACACACACACACACACACACACACATATATGTCACTCTTACATGTTTTATACGTGATAGAGACACGTTATCTGGTTGTACTCACCTAGTCTGAGACTTAGGTGAGTAGAGGTTCCTAGGGAGTACAACACCTGGGAGGGAGGCTGGGAAGATAGCCTATCAACACAGGCATACAGCTGGCAGCAACGCTATAGGCTATCTGCTTCTAGGCAAGTATATGGGGCACACCAAATCTATTACATATATTCACAGAGGAGCGATAAATTCATAAGGACCGTGGCTGGAGGGTGGTAATCAGGTCTAATCCAAGGAAGAGAAGATAGCTTCAGGGAGACGATAAAATGTCAAGTATGTCACTGGAGCAGACTCATGAGTGAAGCTCACTGGAGCTGATTCATGAGTGAAGCTCACTGGAGCTGATTCATGAGTGAAGCTCACTGGAGCTGATTCATGAGTGAAGCTCACTGGAGCTGATTCATGGGTGAAGCTCACTGGAGCTGACTCATGAGTGAAGCTCACTGGAGCTGACTCATGAGTGAAGCTCACTGGAGCTGACTCATGAGTGAAGCTCACTGGAGCTGATTCATGAGTGAAGCTCACTGGAGCTGACTCATGAGTGAAGCTCACTGGAGCTGACTCATGAGTGAAGCTCATTGGAGCTGATTCATGAGTGAAGCTCATTGGAGCTGATTCATGAGTGAAGCTCACTGGAGCTGATTCATGAGTGAAGCTCACTGGAGCTGATTCATGAGTGAAGCTCACTGGAGCTGATTCATGAGTGAAGCTCACTGGAGCTGACTCATGAGTGAAGCTCACTGGAGCTGACTCATGAGTGAAGCTCACTGGAGCTGATTCATGAGTGTAGCTCACTAAAGCTGATTCATGAGTGAAGCTCACTGGAGCTGATTCATGAGTGAAGCTCACTGGAGCTGACTCATGAGTGAAGCTCACTGGAGCTGATTCATGAGTGAAGCTCACTGGAGCTGACTCATGAGTGAAGCTCACTGGAGCTGATTCATGAGTGAAGCTCACTGGAGCTGACTCATGAGTGAAGCTCACTGGAGCTGACTCATGAGTGAAGCTCACTGGAGCTGACTCATGAGTGAAGCTCACTGGAGCTGATTCATGAGTGAAGCTCACTGGAGCTGACTCATGAGTGAAGCTCACTGGAGCTGATTCATGAGTGAAGCTCACTGGAGCTGACTCATGAGTGAAGCTCACTGGAGCTGACTCATGAGTGAAGCTCACTGGAGCTGACTCATGAGTGAAGCTCACTGGAGCTGACTCATGAGTGAAGTTCACTGGAGCTGACTCATGAGTGAAGCTCACTGGAGCTGATTCATTAGTGAAGCTCACTGGAGCTGACTCATGAGTGAAGCTCACTGGAGCTGACTCATGAGTGAAGCTCACTGGAGCTGACTCATGAGTGAAGCTCACTGGAGCTGACTCATGAGTGAAGCTCACTGGAGCTGACTCATGAGTGAAGCTCACTGGAGCTGACTCATGAGTGAAGCTCACTGGAGCTGATTCATGAGTGAAGCTCACTGGAGCTGACTCATGAGTGAAGCTCACTGGAGCTGATTCATGAGTGAAGCTCACTGGAGCACTCATGAGTGAAGCTCACTGGAGCTGACTCATGAGTGAAGCTCACTGGAGCTGACTCATGAGTGAAGCTCACTGGAGCTGATTCATGAGTGAAGCTCACTGGAGCTGATTCATGAGTGAAGCTCACTGGAGCAGACTCATGAGTGAAGCTCACTGGAGCTGACTCATGAGTGAAGCTCACTGGAGCTGACTCATGAGTGACGCTCACTGGAGCTGACTCATGAGTGAAGCTCACTGGAGCTGATTCATGAGTGAAGCTCACTGGAGCTGATTCATGAGTGAAGCTCACTGGAGCAGACTCATGAGTGAAGCTCACTGGAGCTGACTCATGAGTGAAGCTCACTGGAGCTGATTCATGAGTGAAGCTCACTGGAGCTGACTCATGAGTGAAGCTCACTGGAGCTGACTCATGAGTGAAGCTCACTGGAGCTGACTCATGAGTGAAGCTCACCAACTCTACAACAATTTGTGTCCAACACAAATTAAGTTTCCACCAAGACATGCAATATGTACACTAAGAAGTGGAAAACTCCAATGAGTGAAATACTCCACTAAGAAGTGGAAAACTCCATTAAAAGTGGAAGACTCCATTAAAAGTGGAAGACTCCATTAAAAGTGGAAGACTCCATTAAAAGTGGAAGACTCCATTAAAAGTGGAAGACTCCATTAAAAGTGGAAGACTCCATTAAGAAGTGAAATACTCCATTAAGAAGTGAAATACTCCACTAAGAAGTGGAAGACTCCATTAAAAGTGGAAGACTCCATTAAGAAGTGAAATACTCCACTAAGAAGTGGAGGACTCCATTAAAAGTGGAAGACTCCATTAAAAGTGGAAGACTCCATTAAAAGTGGAAGACTCCATTAAAAGTGGAAGACTCCATTAAAAGTGGAAGACTCCATTAAGAAGTGAAATACTCCATTAAGAAGTGAAATACTCCACTAAGAAGTGGAAGACTCCATTAAAAGTGGAAGACTCCATTAAGAAGTGAAATACTCCATTAAGAAGTGAAATACTACATTAAGAAGTGAAATACTCCATTAAGAAGTGAAATACTACATTAAGAAGTGAAATACTCCACTAAGAAGTGTTACAAGTCCAGCAAATGTTGAGTGTGGGAACAATGGTGAGTTTGAGCAAATAGTGTGACTTAATAGTTTGATAATAGTAGTATGGAAACTGGTTAATATGACATACATACACGAGACTCTTATTAGTACTACACTTCACTGACATGACGCTTCATCAACTACAAGATGAAGCCTTATGTAGATTTAACATTGTACTAATGATGATATCCGTACTGTGCATCCTGTAACCATCTCTAGGCTATACATCTAACTGTATGGAAGCTGTCAAGAAACAAGCTGTGGTCTCCAAGGAGAGAACTTGCCTTATACTTCACTTATAATGTGACATTCTAAATTAAGCTGACAGAATTTAGATATTAAAAAATGCTTCGGTTTGATATCTTTAGCATTAATTCGCATTTAGCAGCCTGTGGTTTGGCTTGATGTATAAGCCTACTATACAAATTTGCCATTATCTTAGAATATATAAATTTGAACTTATGCATTACAACACTTGAATATAAATAATTTGATTTGAATGTGTGTGTACCATCCTACACAAGAGTGAGGGCATCAGGTAACGGCCAGCACCACACACTTCCTATATTCGTAAGTTGTGACTTTGATATATCTTAGACAGATTTTGATTAATTTCACGGTGGTGAGGGTGTGGCCTGGGCTTCGCCAACATCTCAAGTAATGGTGCTGTAGGCGGCACTACTGAAGGAGTGCTAATACATATCTCTCTCTCTTACTGAGGTGGCTGCAGTGTTGGAGGAGGGGAGTCGGGTCCTGAGGGGGATGAGTGACGGTGAGAAGGCGTTGAGATGATTAGTGTCTGACTGAGGGCTCCCTCGTTCACCCTGTACCCTCTGCCCTCCACTGTTATCTGGGTGAGGGACTTCTGTGGCAGGCTGGCCATGTCTGTACGTAATACATAAGCAGGGAAATTGCTGCCATTTTCAGGGGAGTCTACAATGATGGTGTCACCTCCCATGTTCACGGTTTCAATGCTGACGTTTTCGGTGAAGTGATCTATGCCCCCCTGCAGATGGGTGAGGTTATCAGTGGACACCACCACTGCACCGTTCTCCCTGACAGTAACCAGAGCAGGCTCGTGACGTGCTGCCATCAGTTGAGGGGGAGACTGCGTTCGTGAGGTGCGTGGCTTGGGTGGCACTGGTGGTGGTACAGACACAGAGCTGGACCCACCAACATCCACACTGCTGACACGGGGTGCAACAGTCACTGTCACTCCTCTCTTGCCAACATTACCAACCATTCCAGCTTCAATTTCACTGTCGCTGCTGAGACTACTACGACTGCTGCTGCAACTACTGCTGGTGACCGTTTTCTGAATGTGAGGTGTCTGTTGAGAAGTGACATGGCGAAGCTGAACACTAAAACTACTGATTTTCCTTTCTTCGGGAGAGGGAGGGTGTGCTTGAACCACCACCACACGATCCTCGGCAGAGGTAACAGGTGTGACCTCAACATCTCCCCCAATGATCGTTGCATCACCATCTAGAAGCGTAATGGTAGTACGGCCAACAGGCGCAGGGGTGGCGGGAAGTGAAGGAGGGTCTTCCCGTTCCTCACTACTCTTGCTGCGCTGTAAGTTGATGCTGTTCCTCGACATCTCTGACGCTGTTACCCACTGACTCGAGATATCTGTGACTGAGGTGGAGCCGCTAATTTCAATGTGAGATATAGGCTCTCCTTCAGGATCTGCCACTCGCGGAGATACAGCCTCGGCTAAACTCCCATCACTGTATCTTCTGAAGAGTAATGCCTCTTCCAGTGTGCCCCACTGACCTGCACGTCGCAGTCCAGACCCTCCCACCGTCACCGCTTCTTCCTCTTCTATGGACGTTGCAGAAGAATCTGGAAGCTGAAGACGATGTGGACGGTGCAGACCCGAGGTTTTATCAGCGGCGGCTGTTGCCTCTGCTCTTGTCAGATCTAAGGACATGGCCCTTTCCAGAATAACATTGATTGTATCAGCTTCAACATGTAGGCGTGAAAGGTCTCCTAAAGAAGCTGCTTTCCGTTTCAGTTCTTCCGAGTCTGTAGGTGGCCGCTTTGGTGTGGATGACGTTACTGGTTCTATGTGAGCTCTAATGATGGCTCGCTCTCCCTCACTATCAGAGGCAATGGAGGCATCATCGTAGAGTGTGAGTGTTGGCACCCGTCGCTCAAGCACAGTCCTCTGCACCACCTCCACTACCTCTGTTGCTCCTACTGGAGGATGGTAGGGCTTCAGTTTTACCTCACGTACCACAACATTACTTCGAGTGGCAGGAATGGGAGCTTGGGGGGGCTCAGGTGCTCGGCGCTTGGACGGAGTAGTATCAGTTTCTTCAGGCTGTGAGGAGGTGTAAGTGGTTAACAGTGGTGGTAGACTTACATCCACCTGACGCTCTATTGCCTCAACTGTCTCATTAACTTCATTAACTTCACTGTCAACAGGTTGCTCATTAATGGTTATTTCTGTCATCCCTGTGGTTATTTGGCGACTCCTTCCTCTGTTGCGTTTTCTCTTCTTTAATTCCGTTGGAGTCTGATCCTCTTTATCAGAACTAGATGAAGAGCTTGATGAAGAGGAACTACTTGATTTTTCTTTACGTTTTCTCCTGTTGTCCTTGGCAGCTGCAGCAGCCAGAATTAAAGCATTCTCCTCTGAGGTATTAAGAACCTCTTCCTCTTTCGTTTTCTTTTCTTTGTCTTTCTTTTTCTTTGCATTCTTTTTTCGCTTGGCCTCAGTGGTTCCTGAATGGTCTTTGGCGGTGCCCTCATGTGTTGCTTCGTCTTCACTGGAGTGACTATCATGACGCATACGATTGATTTCAGTTTGGATTTTGCCCTTGAGATTCTTAAAGCCTTTAAAGCCTAAGCGAATGCCTTTGCTTTTGTGTTCCTTAACCTTCTCATCGCCACCACGAGTGTCATAATCTACCCGGTCTTCCACCTCAATTCCCTCAGAATCGGAGGTACTTCTTGCACTGCGGGTCCTGAAGGCGAAGCCCAGCCCCTTTTGTGTTTTTGCTCGAGGTGCTTCATCTCTGCGAGTGTCCAGTGATCGTCTCTCATCAGCATCTCCTCCTTCTGAATCTGACCTTACCTCATATTTACCTTCATTCTTTCCAAAGCCCATTAAACCAAAGTTGAGGCTCGATTTTGTTTTGATCTTGATATCCTCTTCGGGTTCTATTTCTCTGCGAACAGTCTCTGTCTCTACCTCGCAGCTCTCCATGTCTGAGTTCTTGTTCTTGCCCTTGAAGCCGAAGCTGAGGCTGGGTTTCAGCTTGTGCTTGATGCTTCCAGATTCAGCTTGAGGGTCAGTGCCCACTCGTTCTTGGTCATTGTTATCTTCTGAGTCAGAGTTTCGGTTGCCTCTGCCCTTAAATCCAAAGTTCAGTCCTCCCTTTACTCTAGGTCGATGTTTATCATCCTCTCCCTCTTTATCCATTGGCACCTCAGAGACTTTTTCTAAACTTTCTTCCTCAGTGTCAGAGTTTCGCGAGAAACCTTTAAAACCAAAGCTCATCTTACTGCGAGTTTTCTTCTTGTCGTCTCTTACTTCAGGGCGATCTGGGTCAGGGGTGAGAGAAGTGGGTTCTCGGGAGTCCTCCTCACTGTCTGATGAACGGCTAAATCCTCGGAATCCAAATCCAAGGCCAAATTTGTGCTTTGATTTCGTCTTCTCGTCATCTTCCTCATCTTTTGATTTTGATTTGATCTTTACTTTATCGTCCTCCTCTTCCAGTGCAACAGCGGGAACAGCAGGAGCCTTCGCTCTCACTCTCAGCTGTGCTCCCTCTCCCACACCAGGGGGCTTGCCTACCTTCATGTGAATGTTTTCAGAGGTGGTTACTCCTGTCTGGGCCTCAGTTAGTGTGACAGTAACTTCTTTATAGGAAACATCTCCGGCTGTAGCACCACCAGAGTGTCGACTATGTGGTGATGAGGCCTCACTGGCTGCATCCAGTATTTCCCTCTTCATAGCGGCAACAGTACCCTCAGGAATAGTCACAGGAGGACTTTCAATCTTTGCCTCAATGTTCCTGGAATTAAGATCAGTTTCTATACTAGGGATTCCACTGTCTCGAGTCTCACGACCAATATGTTTCTTAAATCCTTTAAATCCAAAAGCCATGCCAAACCCAGGTGAGAGTCTGGCATTCTCTATCTCTAATGAACTACTTCCCTCTGCCTCTAGCTGCTCTCCTTCTATATTCCTGCCAGAATATCTAGCTTCCAGAATTCCAGATGGTAGATCAACTTCTGGTAAGTCAATTTTGGTCTTCTTTAAGTCAATATCAGCTTCAGGCAAGTCACATTCAACATCAACATCATTTATGTCAGCACCTAAATTACGAGATTGAAGTTCATTTTCTATCTCCAGCGCCAGGCCAGCAGCACGAGACTTGACCATCCTGCCACCACTAACACTAATCGCCTCATGGTCGTCCTGCAGGTTGTGGTCCCCAGACAAGTATGATGTGTTTGTTTTCTCACCCTTCTGACCTAGATGGAAATCCCAGTCAGGTAAGCTGATGTCAGGGGTTTCCAGCTTGAACCCAAAGCCTGATTTTCCTTTCTTCTTTGAAGGACTGAGTTCAGCTTCTTCAGTATCAGCAATGCCCATTGTAACAAATGGAATTGCAGGATCTGGGATACCCACATTAATCTTTTGATCAGGCAAGTAAGTAGAGCCCTCATGAGTACTGGCTACATTAACTGATTCAGCTGCTAACGATGGAGTAATTACACTGGCAGGATGGAATCGTAGGGTTGTACTGTGTTCCTTTCCTAAAGTAACTTCAGTGTCATCATCACCTTTACTGGTGAACCTCGGCAAAGTTATGTCAGGACTGTTTACAGAAATTCCTACAGTGTGTTCACCTTTTAATTTTAAGGCCTCGTGCTTGACTTTTGGAGCATTTAACACTTGATTATCTCTGAATGACCCAACTTTCATTGTAGGTACATCGACATCAGGTCCCCTGAAATTAATATCAAAACTTTCTTGGGTAAACTTGTCAATTTTAGAGCCTTCTGCATTACTTCTGAATTCTTGGGTGCTGGAAAACAAGCCAGGAACATTCACTTCAGAGTCTTTAAGACTAAAGCTCAACCCACTATTAAATTTATTCTCATCTAGTGAATGTTTATTTCTGTCTTCTCGGTCATGTTTGCTGCTTTTCAAATTTATCTTTGGAATGTTAATTTCAGGTCCTTTTAGGTCAAAGTTAAATCCTTTCTTATTTATTCTATCTTCATCAAGTACATGTTCATTATCTGAATCTTCTTTATTGTCTTCTTTACCACGGCCTCCAAGCTTGATATTGGGACCTTTAAAGCCAAAGCTAAAGCCTTTCTTTGATTTTATATCTTTATTCTTATCATCAAATTCTATTACATCACCATGTTCAGCAGAAGCCTTCAGGGTAGCTCTGGGAATGTCAGTCTCAGGTCCCTTAAGTTCTATACTGAAATCTTTTTCTGATTTGTGTTCCCTTTCATCTGACTTGGTCTCTTTGTTCCCTCTTCCTGTGTGTTCATGGGAGACAGTCATGCCTGGAAAACTCACATCAGGATCTTTCAGTCCAAATGAGAAATTTTTCTTAGACTTTTCCTCACCATTCTCAATTTCCTCTTCACCAGTATCTATGCTGGCTTTCCCACTGCCTCTCAGATTTATCTTTGGGACTCTAATGTCTGCTCCTTTAATACCGAAGCTGAAGCCTCTTTTGGATGTGCTCTCCTGATCCTCCCCATCTAATGTGTTAACATCTCCTTCTCTTGCCTGACTGTAATTTTGGCCACAAGTTTCCACATCCACAGAAGGCATGTTGATACTGGGGCCTTGCAAGCTCACGTTAACATTTCTTGTGGTCCCCAGCTCCATTTCTGCCTTGTCTGGGTAGGTCACTTTCCCACCTTGATGCCCATCAGCCTCCACATTACTCTTCACACTGACATTTGGCATTCTTATTTCAGGACCATTAAATCCAAAGCTGAAACCTCTCTTGGACTTCTTATCTATATATCTATCATCCCTGTGGTCCAATTCTTCTCTTCCTTCCTCATCTTGTGCTCGATCTTTAACGCTCATGCTGGGCAAGCTAACGTCAAGATCCTTAAATCCAAAGCTGAAACCTTTTTGAGATTTCTTACCTTTGTCTTCCTCATCGTCTGACTTCTCTTCCTCATCTCGTTGTGCATGACCTTTCAAACTTATGCTGGGGATTTTAATATCTGGTGCTTTTAGTCCAACACTGAAGCCTTGCTTTGATTTCCTTTCCTTATCTTTGTCTTCATCATCTGATTCCTCATCACCATGTTTAGAGCCTTTTAAATTAATACCAGGAAGGTTGATGTCTGGACCTTTTAAGCCAAATGTAAAACCATCTCTGGTTCCAGGATCTTTGTGTTTTGTTTGATCTTCAGCTTCAAGAGTTAACTCCTGGTTATCAGCAACACCAGAGTCTCTCTCGTGTACAGTACCACCAGCAGCTCGCATCTTTACTGATGGAGGATTAACCTCTGGACCCTTAATGTCAAAATTTAATTCTCTCTTCCCTCCATCAACTCTGTCATCTTCCATGTCTGAATCTTGGCTGTCTTTGCCATCTCTATGACCTTTCAAATTGAAACTGGGCATGTTGATATCTGGACCCTTGAATCCAAAACTGAAGCCTTTTTTTGACTTCTTTTCCCTCTCTTTGTCATCTTCATCATCAGATTCTCTACCTTCACTTTCCCTTCCATGGCTGCTACCTTTCAGACTCATGTTCGGAAGATTAATGTCTGGACCCTTGAATCCAAAACTAAAGCCTTTCCTTGACTTCTTTTCCCTGTCTTTGATATCTTCATCTTCCCAGTCATGGGAACTGCTCTTCAGGCTCAAGCTCTCTAAGCCAACATCTGGACCCTTCAAGCCAATGCTGATACTTTTCTTTACATTTTTGTCCTTATCATTTCCTCCTTCATTATCTGATTCATTTTCATCTCTGTCTCTATTATCCTTTATTGCTACGCATGGTAATTTGGCATTTGGTCCCTTTATTCCAAAGGTAAAGCCTTTCTTTGGCTTTTTAGTCTTGTCGTTAGTTTCATTATTTGTGTCATTATCGTCACTCCCATCGTGAGCACTGCTTTTTAAACCCATGGTAGGTAGAGTAACCTCGGGACCTTTAAACCCAAAACCAAAGCCTTTTGAATTATTCTCCTTATTTTTATCTTCACTATCAGTTACTTCCTTTTCTTTTTCACTTCCATGACCATGGCCTTTTAGGCTAAAGGTGGGCAGCTGAATGTCCGGACCTTTGAGCCCTAAGGTAAAGCCTTTTTGTGACTTTTTGTCTTTGTTGTTGGTGTCTTCAGTGTCTGAAGCACTGTACTCCCCTTCATTGCCTTTTACACGAGTTTTCACATTCACACTGGGAAGACTAACATTTGGGCCCTTGAATCCAAAGCCGAAGCTTTTTTTTGACTTTTCTTTATCATCTTCATCGTTGGAGTCTTCACATTCCCTTCCGTGGCTGCTACCTTTTAGACTCATGCTCGGAAGATCAACATCCGGCCCCTTGAAGCCAAAACTGAAGCCTCTCTTTGATTTCTTCTCTTTGTCATCTTCATCTTCTGATTCCCTGTCTTGACCTTCCCTTCCATGGCTACTACCTTTTAGACTCATGCTTGGAAGGTTAACATCTGGACCCTTGAAGCCAAAACCAAAGCCTTTCTTTGACTTTTCTTTATCTTTGTCATCTTCATCGTTGGATTCTCTATCTTCACTTTCCCTTCCATAGCCTCTACCTTTCAGACTCATGCTCGGAAGACTAACATCTGGACCCTTGAAGCCAAAACTGAAGCCTTTTTTCGAGCTTTTATCCTTCAATTTGTCATCCTCGTTATCATCCTCCACTTTTCTGAGGTCCACCTCGGGTCTTCCCACACTCATGCTTGGGACACTAACTTCTGGGGCTTTTAGATCTAAATGGAAATCTTTTCTTGATCTGCCTGTTTGTTTTTTACTGCCTTCATCACCTGATTCCTCTTTATCAGATTCTCTTCCATCCCCGTGACCCCGGAGGTGGAAGTCAGGAAGACTTATGTCTGGACCTTTGAATTCAAATCCAAAACCTTTCTTGGAGCTTTTCTTTGGGTCCCTAACTGAAAATTCTGTATCTTCGCTCTTTATAGCACCACTGCTGACTTCTATAGTATTTGCCTTTGTCAAGCTGACATCTGGTCCATCTAATTCAAAGGCGTAACCTTTCCCGTCATTATTCTCACTGCGTTTCTTTCTCTGTTCCTCCATTCCTTCCTCTTCTACATGTCCATGGCCATGCATATTTAGGCTTGGTAAGTTTACATCAGGGCTTTTGATGCCCAAACTAAAGCCATTCTTTGATTTTTCTTTCACTCTTACATCTACATTAGATTCTTCTTCTTCAGTTCCTTCTCCATGGCCTTTTAAACTCATGCTGGGTAAGTTAATATCAGGGCCCTTGAATCCAAAACTAAAGCTTTTCTTTGATTTTTTATCTTTTTCTGCATCATCATCATTATCTGATTCATCTTTTCTGTCACTTCCTTCCCCACGGTCTTTTAAACTCATGCTGGGTAAACTAACCTCAGGACCTTTAAACCCGAACCTGAAGCCTTTCTTTGCCTTTTCGTTTTCATCATCGTTTTCTTCAAGATTCTCTCCATGGCCTTTTACACTCACACTGGGTAAATCAACCTCTGGGCC
This sequence comes from Cherax destructor, assembly GCA_009830355.1. NCBI lineage: Eukaryota > Metazoa > Arthropoda > Malacostraca > Decapoda > Parastacidae > Cherax > Cherax destructor. The sequence goes on along the minus strand of WNWK01028231.1, from coordinate 5,042 downwards.
TTTAAATCCAAAGCTGAAGCCTTTTTTATCCTTTATTGCCTTACCTTCATCTGGTTCTTCATCTTCTTTTCTACTACCTTTTACACTCACACTGGGTAAATTAACATCTGGGCCTTTGAATCCAAAGTTAAAGCCTTTCCTTGACTTTTTATCCTTTTCCACATCAATGTCTGTTTTATCGTTTCCTTCACTTCCTTCTCCATGGCCTTTTAAACTCATGCTGGGTAAGTTAACATCTGGGCCTTTAAACCCAAAGCTAAAGCCTTTCTTTGTCTTACCATTTTCTTCATCAGATTTATCTAATTCATCGATTTCTTCAGCTCGTTCTCCATGGCCTCTTAAACTCATGCTGGGCAAACTAACATCTGGACCTTTAAATCCAAAAGTAAATCCTTTCTTTGACTTCTTGGTTTTATCTTTGTTGCCATCATTATCTGATTCATTTCCCTCTTCGCTTCCACGGGTATCGCTCTCCACGTTCAAGCTGGGTAAGCTTACTTCTGGACCCTTAAGACCAAAGCTGAAACCTCTTTTAGATTTATCCTTGCCTTTGCTGTCTTCATCTGGGTTTTCTTTGACCTGGTCTTCAGCTTCATGAGCTTTTAAGCTGACACTGGGTAAGCTTATTTCTGGACCCTTAAATCCAAAATTGAAACCTTTTTTTGTTTTGTCCTTTTCTTTGTCATTGGAAGCCCCACTCTCGTGCTCCTCCCCTTGAGCACTACCCTTCAAGCTCACTCTTGGCATGTTTATCTCCGGACCTTTAAGACCCCAGTTGAAGTCTCTCTTGGATTTCTTGTCTCTCTCATCGCCATCTTCTGATTCTTTGTCTTCGATCTCCTCGTGGTCACGATCTCTTAAACTGAAAGATGGAAGGTTGATATCTGGCCCCTTTATACCGAAACTGAAGCCTTTCTTTGATTTGTCTTTTATTTTGGTATCGTCGTCTGAGACTGCCTCTTCCTCGTCTCCATCTCCGTGACCTTGTAAACTTATGGCGGGTAAGCTGACATCTGGCCCCTTCAATCCAAAGTTAAAAGCTTTTTTAGATTTCTTATCCTTCTGATGGTCATCATCTGCTCCAGCTCTGATATTAACTGAAGAAAGATTGACATCGGGGCCTTCAAGTTCAAGACTTATGTCTCTTTGGGACTTGTGTTTGTCTTGAAGTTTATCCTGTTCCTCTTCGCGCCCTTCACCGCGACCCCTCCAGTTCAAACTGGGAAGGTTTATATTTGGACCTTTTATTCCAATACTAAACTCTTTATTATTTTCTTTTCCTTTGCCACCACCATCATCAGATGTTTTTCCCACTCCAATTTCAGGCATGTCTCCTGTTTTCAAGGACACACTTGGAATGTCAACATCTGGACCTTTGAGTCCTACATCATATTCTCTTTTACTACTTTTGTTTATGTTGTCGTCATTGTCTGAATCATCATCATTTTTATTATCTTTACCATGACTTCTCAGATTCATGCTTGGCAAGTTAAATTCAGGTGCTTTGATACCAAAACTGAAACCTTTTTTGCTCCTCTGATTTTTCTTTTTACTGTTATCATCGTCTGATGTGTTTCTCCCGTCCTCTGCAAGTCCACCAACCTCTGCCTTGCTTTTAAAATCTACACCTGAAAGCTGAATATCTGGGCCTTGTAAGCCAACACTAAAGCCTGTTTTCCCTTCATTGTCCTGATGTTGTAAACACTTGTCACCTTCTTTACCCGCGTGCTTCTCACCTTCACTTCGGCTCTTCATACTGAAACTCGGTAAGCTGAAGTCTGGAGCTTTAAGGCCAAAACTAAAGCCTTTGCTTTTTTTGTCACCAATGTTGTCCAAGTCACCGGTGACTGTGTCTTCATTATCAACTCGTAAATCTACGTCAGGTACAGAAACTTCTGGCTTGAGACTTATACTACCATTATTCTCAAACTTTATATCTGGCAGTTGCCTTGAACCCTCAACCTCTAAATCTCCTTCAGAATCATTCTTTCCCCTTTTAAGCCTAAAATCTGGTAGGCTGATATCAGGCATTTTCATCCCAAAAGATAAATTTTGTGCTTTGTCACTCTCTGTCTTCGCATTATTTTCCTTATCTATGTTTTTCGTTCTTCCCGTCAGACTGAACTGTGGCATAGATATTTCTGGTGCTTTAAAGCTGATTCCCAAATCTGAACCTCCTCCTTCTTCTGATTGTAAGGTATCATCGCCCTCAACATCAGCAGACAATTTGATCTTGTGTGTAGAATCAAAGTCGGGGAGGTGAACTTCTGGCGCCTTGACACTGACCCCAACAGTGTTCTTACACTTGACTTTCTCTTCATCTGAGGCAGCAGTGTGATCATCATCATCTTTATTCAAGCCTTTAAGGCCAAAACTGAAGTCCATTTTGCCCAAACCTTTGAATTTCCCAGAGTCTTTTTCATTTGTTTTTGTTTCTTTTTCATCTACATTTTCCAATTCAGAATCTTGACCTCGGCTGAAGCCTTTGAATCCAAAACCGAATGAGCCTTTTGCTTTCTGTTTCTCATCATCCGTTTTAGGTTCGTGAGATATCTTGTCATGGTCCACGCCAGCCCTGACTGACAGGTCACCACAAGGCAATGACACATTAATATCCTCAGGCACCATATTCACCCGTCCACTCCCACCCCCACTCACCAATTTACCACTCGTTTTACCCCTCTCATCCATTTCACTCTCCTTCAGATTCAGCTGTGGAAGCTTAACCCCAAATTTTACACCTGCTGTCTGCTTGTCCGCTGCCTCCAGGCCTTCTAACCCCACGGAAGGGTTAACCTCAGTTTCAACATTAACATGAGGCTGAGGCAGGTTAAGGGAAGGCAGAGTTACCTCTGTAGGTATCATGTCTCCTGCTTCCAAGTCCACGTCTTGCTTAGGTACCTTTCCTGTCAGGTCTGGAAGAACTTTGATGCCAAATTTTAGTCTTGAATCAGATTTTGCTGGCTGGAGCTCAGGAATGTCAGGTTTTGTGAGGTGAGGTTTGGTGACTACAGCTCCTGGGACATCGATGGCTCGTTCTGAGTGTCGTTCTGGAGCCTCCCGCTTAACGAGGGTGGCAGCATCCATCCTGGAGGGGGTGGTAGCTGGGTGGCTGGCAGTGAGCTTGAGGGAAGGCACTTCCACCCCACCAGGATTGACTCTTAGGCTGGGTAACTCCACCCCACCAGGACTGAGTCTGAGGGCTGGCTGCTCCACCCCACCAGGACTGACTCTTAGGCTGGGTAACTCCACCCCACCAGGACTGAGTCTGAGGGTGGGCTGCTCCACCCTACCGCCCACCAGATCAGGGCGAGACACCTCAGGAGCACTGGCCCTGCCCTCACACACCCGCGCACGGCTAACCCTCCACATATCCGCCTTACCAATCTGTAAATAGTCAACTGAGTTTAGAACCATTCTGGTGCATACCACAAGTACATCTTACCCTGAAATCCACCTTCACGACACAGACTTCAGCTAATTACTGTCAACCAAGCGACAACATTTAACATAATGATTGAAGACACACTGTCCATCATATAATAGTTACCTTCTCTCTCTCTCATGATTAGTGGATGGAGTAATGAGCCTACACTACTTGAGCTGAATGAACTGTATGGGTTTAGTGCTCTATATAAGAATAATAATAATATTATTACTACTACTACTACTACTAATATTATACTACTACTACTAATAATAATAATAATAATCATATTATTAATACTACTACTATTAATAATATTATTATTAGTAGTAATACTACTACTACTGCTACTACTAATAATAATCATAATACAGTGGACCCTCGGTTTTCGTACAGCTCCCAACTCGAGCAATTATGTAAGTTTATTTTTGTAAGTGCTTTTGTAAGTGTATTTTTGGGGGTCTAAAACGACTAATCTAATTTACATTCATCCTTATGGTAACAAATTCATTCGGTAATGGCACTCGAACAGCATTCTGGAAAGACATCAAAGCAAAACTAGTGAAATATGAATCCAAGCTAACTAACCTTGAGATCAAGATCCAAAACCTTGAAGAGAAGATTACATCGGGAAGTACTGACACACAAAATACTCTACAAACAGTTATAACCAGTCACACCGATCAAATAACAACTCTGAATATGAAGGTGGAAGCAGCAATCAAGGACTGGAATAACAACATGCACACTCGACTTGATGAATATCTTGATTTTCAAGATGACAAAACCGAACAAGATAACTTGTCTGATGCAGTTTTAATAAACAGCAACCACATTCCCAGAGACATAACTCAATCCCAGTGCAAGGAAACTGCTATCAGCATATTACAAGACCACCTACAAGTTAATGTGCAAAGGAATGAAATCAAGGAAACACGATTGCTAGGAAAACAAGGTAAACCTAGTATAATGATCAGACTTCATTCATATGATACAAAAAAGAATCTAACTAAATCAGCAATTACAATGAAATGTGGAGTATATATCAACGAGTGCCTAACCAGGAAACGTCAAAACCTTCTGTTTAGGCTGAGAAAACTTAAACTGGAGAACAAAATCCATCAGTGCTTCGCTCGTGATGGGAAAATACTAGTTCGAAAAGTATCAACAGGTCAGCAATTTTCTATATCAAACGAACGTGATCTCACCAACTTCCTTAGACAAGCTGACATTACCATTACTGATTAGCCTATTGTCCTCAACACATAATATACGTGTGCTGTATTAGTGTATGTTACTACTACTTTGTGAAATTTTTTTGTACTATATACTAGCTAGTACCAACTACCTCATACACTATGTACTTTACTTTTAGTGCTATTACTTGCTTCAACTTTATAATATAAATCAAATCTTGCTTCTAAGTTAATTTTATATCATATTTACTATCTGTCCATTTAATTTAATCCCCATTTATATATTCTCTTGAAATAGTTCCCAGCAAATCAATACCTAGTACTGCCTTTCATCCAATAATTCCTTTTACTTAAGGTGCTAATTCTGGTGCTAAAGTGTTTTACTTCTTTTATTTACTATTATATTCCCTAAAGTGTTA
>WNWK01028230.1:0-25581 GCA_009830355.1 Cherax destructor | reverse complement strand
TATTAGTATAGTAAACCTTAAGGGAGCTAGTCTCTTGTTTCCCTCTGCTGTCTCCCTTTGTTTGCTGACCTGATCCATTGTATTTATTTGTAAATTTATGATGAATTTCTTTTATACATTTACTGTTTTCAGCCTTAGTGTTGCAAACTGACTGTTTCCCACATACACCCATACCTCTATCCTCTATCAGTTTAAAATCCTAGGCATGTCAGCAATGGCCCTCTCGATCGAGTTGGCAAGTGCTTCCACCCCTGTCCCAGAGAGATGTACCCCATCCCTTGCATACATATCATGTTTGCCATAAAAGTTGTCCCAGTTGTCAATGAATGGGATTGCAAGTTCCTTGAAGTATCTGTCTAGCCAGCAATTTACACCAATATCCCTAGACAACCATTCATTTCCCACTCTCCTTCTAGGCAAGATGCTACATATAATTGGGACCCCTCCCTTAGACTTAATTAGCTCTATAGCTGACCTGTACTTATCCAGCAGCTCTTCTCTCCTACCCTTCCCAATATCATTTCCACCAGCACTGAGACAGATAATGGGCTTGTTCCCATTACCTGACATGATATTATCCAACCTGTTGACTATGTCACCAACACCAGCTCCAGGGAAGCACACCCTCTCCCTCACCTCCCTATTCCTATTACAGAAAGCACGGTCCATATATCTTACCTGTGAGTCACCTACCACAAGAATTCTCTTACCTCTATTAGCAGGGAAAGTAGTACCTTTACCTTCACTGGCCACTGGAGTACACTCATCCTGAATAACAGAGAAGCTATTTCCTACCTTCAAATCTTCTCTCTTAACTTTATTTTGATGCTCCTCCCATTACTGGGTACCACTCGCCACTCGCTAACCACTGAAGTACACTCGTCCTGGAGAACAGAGAATCGATTTCCTACCTTCACATCTTCTCTGTTAACCTTCTTTATCTTCCTTCTTCCTGAATTGTGAACCACTTGCCACTTAAAGCGGCTGCCACTTTCACTGTTGGTAACCATTTCCTCCTTACCAGCTCCAACCATCTCACACTCACTCCCACACCCATCTAGGCGAAGCTTCAGCCTCTTATTTTCCTCCTGAAGAAGTAGATCCTCCTTCTTCAACACTTCAACCTGAGATTCTAAAACACTGCAGTGAGCCATGTGCTCGGTATCACCCCACGCTAATTCCCAGACAGCTTAGGACAGGTATGACCACACGTTATGGCAGTGCAGGTTTGAGACTAGGCCGTCAAGTACTTTCCACTTATTATTATCATGCATCTCTTCTCTACTCCAGCAAGTACATATTTACAATTAGAGGCGTTCCCTGTATCTGTTCCAGGTCTGGTACATTCCCTCTCCTGGACGGAGTCGTCAACACACAACAATACTCTAAACAAAGGGTCTCAAAACTTTTCACTGAAGACCACATCATATATTTTACATATTTTCGCAGGCCAAAGAAAAAATCAGTCTTATAAATATAAATAAGTTTTATTTGAATCTTTTTTTGTAATCAGCATAATATGATTCAGAACAAAGGAGAAACATAATTATGAAGAAACAGTTTGATTGTATCAGTTTTTCCATCAAGATCAGAAAATGGTTTCTGAAATATAATTTTTGAAAGTTATTAATAATTTCTGTTACAAATGAAAAAGAAAATTCTGCTTCACTTTCTTCGTGACATTTTTCAAAACCTGGGAAATGAACCAAGTTAGAAACCTTCACCTGGCCTTCAGATAGTTTCAGTTATGCCCTGAATACCTTGACATGTGTGAATAGATCACGAATCAAATTTGTTTCACCTTGCAACTTTCAAATTCAATAATAATAATAATATCTTTATTTACTACAAGTACATGAACAAGGTATACAGACCATAGCTGACATCAATGACATACTACTATATAGAAAGCCGCTTGTTATGCTGAGCATTTCCCGCAAATTAGGTCAGTTTTGTCCCAGGATGCGACCCACACCAGTTCACTAACACCCAGGTAACCATTTTACTGATGGGTGAACATAGACAACCGGTGTAAAGAAACACGCCCAATGCTTCTACCCTCGCTGGGAATCGAACACAGACCCTCGCCGTGTGAAGCGAGAGCTTCAGCCACCACTGAAAACTTCGTGCGTCTACAGTTTGATGACAAATGTTGCTTCTTATATCCTCAGTTCTACAAACAACAATATTTGGCACAAGACTGAGGATTTTGAACAGATTTGCTTTTTCTGGGCATAACTTTCCCACAGCTTCCATCAATCTTTAATCAGATCTCCATCAGTGAATAACTTCCCTCTTTTACTTTGTAACTGGTCCTGGGTAAAACTTAATTTTCACCTCTTCTGCGTAAAAAAAAAAAAAAAAAAAAAAAATTGTTAGGAAAGCAAACCTGCGTTGCAGTGATTCATATTTTTCGGAACGCTGCGTTCCTGTGAACTGGGATTAACTTGGTTTATGTTTGGTCTCATAGTGCCGATGTTCATTGTACTCCTTCAAAACTGCAACAGCATCGTGGCATACGACACACAAGGCTTTATCACCTGGTACAAAGAACTTTACGCCCCATTCTTCATTAAACAGCGACACTCTGCACGGTTTTCCTGTTTCTTTCAATGCTACCCAAGAAATAAGCTTTGATAATTCCATTTACTCATGTGCGAGTCCCACTCAAAACCAACCCCTCTCACTCATGAATCTATCCAACCTAAGTTTGAAACTATCCAAGGTCCTAGCCTCAACAACCCTACTGAAGGATATATCTGAAAAATCGAAAGATTAGGACTAAAATTTAAAAAAAATGACAAAATCCTTAATTTTAAGTGACTGAAAATGAGGGTTTATTAGTGTTGCATCCAGGGCACTACTTAGTGTTGCATCCAGGGCACTACTTAGTGTTGCATCCAGGGCACTACTTAGTGTTGCATCCAGGGACTACTTAGTGTTGCATCCAGGGCACTACTTAGTGTTGCATCCAGGGCACTACTTAGTGTTGCATCCAGGGCACTACTTAGTGTTGCATCCAGGGCACTACTTAGTGTTGCATCCAGGGCACTACTTAGTGTTGCATCCAGGGCACTACTTAGTGTTGCATCCAGGGCACTACTTAGTGTTGCATCCAGGGCACTACTTAGTGTTGCATCCAGGGCACTACTTAAACCTGTTTCGCCCTTTTTAACAACAAATAAACAGAATAGAATATCCTGTTCTAAACGAAATCATTCAAAGCCGTAAAAGGTTCAATAGGAAATGACTTTCGACGCTTCTTTCTGGCTTTTAAGTTCCTTAATAATCCACAGAAGGGTTTGATATAATTTTTCTGAAAGGTTGCACCATAAAACATGACACTCATTATATATTTACACTGAGTTCACTAATAAGACTACACCATAATCTGCCTTATAGGGTAGTCAATTATAACACTGAATGGCTCTGGTATCACAGAGACATTCGATATAAATAATATCTTTGCCCGACTCAATCTCAATGAGTCTGAAGACGCAACACTTCAAAATTCACTAGTACGCCTCAGCGTATCCAGACCGTAGAGTATTCACTACTCTCAAACGATCCGTAATAGCTTTATAAAACACTAAGTAAATATCGGCACGTTCTACACAGTTCTTAGGCGAGTCTGTCTCCGAGAACTTTCTCACTGTCTTCTCACTGTTACTTAAACATTCTCCGTTGTAGATCTAACAACAATCACAAGTGCCTCAAAGACACCAATCCACACTCTATCCGAGAGACTTCTGTATAATGTCGTCCAAGGTGCTGAAGGGTCACTAAGGACCCTCAATTGGGGTCAGAGGCCTAACTCCAATATGATAGAGGCTTCCCTTACCAAAAGTGAGGGTGAACTGCACCAGGCCAGAAGGCCCAGAGAGATGTCAACCCGGATTGAGTGGGGTCGGTGACTAAACGTCAATCGGGTACTTAACAGCTGTACCAGTTGTTTAGATCACCGAAACATCCTACCTAGTTGCATAGCTAATTAAAATAAGGCACAGTATCTTCATTTTAGCTACTAATGAAGATACAGATAATATAATATTAAATGAAAAAGCCAGTAAGACACGTAATACGGCACCGGGGGAGGGGTCTACCTCCGAGGGGCGTAACAATTAGTATTACTGTTTATAAATATTTGAAGTTACTGAGGGCCACACAATATCTTGTAGCGGGCCACATGTGGCCAACGGACACCAGTTGAGTATCCCCGCTATAAACAAAAGAGCACAACCGATTTTAATATCGTCACCATTGGCACTATTTCCCATGTTTTGAAAGATCCCATTACCCACCCCGTCATTTTCCTGGCTGTCGTGACCTTTGCCATAGTGTTTTTTGAAAGAAAGGTCAGCTGACATGATTACCCCCAGGTCTTTGATCTGCTCTCTTCGTTATATTTAATGATACTCTTGGGTTTTGTATACAGTTTCTCTTCTCAGTTAACCATTCTCTCCACATCGAAGCAGCTGGAACTTGTCACCACTGAATCTTCATATTATTTTCCACTATCCACTGAAAACTTTGTCTACATCTTCTCGAGTGAGACATTAAAAGTGGGATTATTTACGTATTTTAGCTAAAAAATGAGGTATGTCAGAAAATGTTTCGAACTATCGGTGCTTCAAACTCTTCGGTACCTCAAACTATCAATGCCTCAAACTATCAATGCCTCAAACTATCAGTGCCTCAAACTACCAATGCCTCAAACTATCAATGCCTCAAACTATCAGTGCCTCAAACTACCAATGCCTCAAACTATCAATGCCTCAAACTATCAGTGCCTCAAACTATCAGTGCCTCAAACTATCAATGCCTCAAACTATCAATGCCTCAAACTACCAATGCCTCAAACTATCAGTGCCTCAAACTATCAGTGCCTCAAACTACCAATGCCTCAAACTACCAATGCCTCAAACTATCAATACCTCAAACTACCAATGCCTCAAACTATCAATGCCTCAAACTACCAATGCCTCAAACTATCAGTGCCTCAAACTATCAATGCCTCAAACTACCAATGCCTCAAACTATCAGTGCCTCAAACTATCAATGTCTCAAACTATCAATGCCTCAAACTACCAATGCCTCAAACTATCAGTGCCTCAAACTATCAATGCCTCAAACTACCAATGCCTCAAACTATCAGTGCCTCAAACTATCAATGCCTCAAACTATCAATGCCTCAAACTACCAATGCCTCAAACTATCAGTGCCTCAAACTATCAATGCCTCAAACTACCAATGCCTCAAACTATCAGTGCCTCAAACTATCAATGCCTCAAACTATCAATGCCTCAAACTATCAGTGCCTAAAACTATCAATGCCTCAAACTACCAATGCCTCAAACTACCAATGCCTCAAACTACCAATGCCTCAAACTATCAATGCCTCAAACTATCAATGCCTCAAACTACCAATGCCTCAAACTACCAATGCCTCAAACTACCAATGCCTCAAACTATCAATGCCTCAAACTATCAATGCCTCAAGCTATCTTTCTGCCATATAGTCTGTCATCAACCTGAACATCTAAAATGTCACTCTCTGACAGTGGTGTCCAGTATCAATTTTTTCGACGCTTCCTGCAAATTTTCAAACTATGTGGTATTGGTTTTAATTTAGGCTAGTTGAAGGTAGTGTAGATTACATTGCCTGTAAATATAAATGATCACAAATTAACAAAATTATAAAAATAACTAGAGAATATTGAAACGTTGAAATCTGGACTTTTGAGTCTTGAAAATGTATTGCAATGTGTGTGTGGTGTTTTTGTTTTTGCGTGTATGTTTGTTAGTTACCAATTGTCCAAGGCACTTGTCGTTAAACACTTGATTTTATTTATTTATTTATTTGTGTGTGTGTTAGTTACCATTTTTTTGTCCTAGGCACATGTCGATTAGACACTAGGCCTGTTGTATGTGTGTGTGTGTGTAAGGAAACACTTCGAAATGTTTCCGCCCCGCCGGGAATTGAACCCGGGCCCTCCGTACGTGAAGCGAGAGCTTTAGCCACCATGCCACCGGGGCTGTGTGTGTGTGTGTGTCTTCATGAAAAGAAATCACTACATACAACTACGCACATCAGTCCTTCAAGGGGGTGCCTTGATGCTAAAGGTCTCTTGATCCAAGGAATTCACTAGAAACCTATTAACCAGCTAATCCACGGCTTCAGAATGACCAAAACAACCCAAAACACGGATAAACCCACCAAGCCACCCACGGGCCGCGGTACTAACGCGCCAACACGCAGACGATCCCACGAAACCGGTTCACTCATCCTATTGTATTCGTAAGTCCAAAAATCAGTTCGGAATAATATTTTTTTAATATATTCGAAGACAGAGTCAGCCATTCTTACTCCTGCTGTGTTTTTTTTCTCCTGGTTCAATTTCAACTTCAATCAACCTCTGCTTCACCGTGTTTATTCAACCACGCCCTCAATCAAATCAGCAGCAGATGAAGGGAGGTGGTGGTGGTAGTAGTGGTGGTAGTAGTAGTGGTAGTGGTAGTAGTGGTCGTGGTGAGGTAGTAGTAGTGGTCGTGGTGGTGGTAGTAGTGGTGGTCATGGTAGTAGTAGTGGTGGTAGTGTTGGTATTGGTGGTAGTAGTAGTGGTGGTCATGGTAGTAGTAGTGGTGGTAGTGTTGGTATTGGTGGTAGTAGTAGTGGTCGTCGTGGTGGTAGTGGTGGTGGTAGTGGTGGTGGTAGTAGTAGTGGTGGTCATGGTGTAGTAGTGGTGGTGGTGGTGGTAGTGGTGGTGGTGGTAGTAGTGGTGGTAGTGGTGGTGATAGTAGTAGTGGTGGAAGTGGTGGTGGTGGTGGTGGTGGTAGTGGTGGTGGTAGTGGTGGTGGTGGTAGTGGTAGTGGTGGTGGTGGTGGTGGTAGTGGTGGTGGTGGTGGTGGTAGTGGTGGTGGTAGTGGTAGTGGTGGTGGTGGTGGTGGTAGTAGTGGTGGTGGTAGTGGTAGTGGTGGTGGTAGTGGTGGTGGTGGTGGTGGTGGTAGTGGTGGTAGTGGTAGTGGTGGTGGTGGTAGTGGTAGTGGTGGTAACAACTACAAAAGTAGACATACAACATACACGGACACAATGATTTGCTCAGTAACCTAAAACCAATGACAGTATTTCACACTTCAGACTCAGCTTCAAGTTTTAATTAAAAAAGCAACTCACTCACTCTCTCTCTCTCTCTCTCTCTCTCTCTTAATGATGCACTGATGAAGTCTCTGGTGTAAACAGAGGCAGGATCATGGTGGCTCACTGTAGTTATATTTACTTGGAAGAACCATGTTTACTCTCCCACGTGGATAATACCTCCCAGCAGCCCACCTCAGCCAGATATTCACCCACCCCAACCCTAACAACCCACCACAACCCTACCAACCCACGTTCACCCCACCCCTCTTCCAGCGAACCAAAGACCCACCTCCCATTCATTAGCCCACCACCCCGCAAACCCACAATTCTAACCCATGGTAAATTAATCCTTTTTTAAGTTGACTGGGGGACAAAGGGGGTGAATGTTAGGGGAAGTAAAGGGTAGGGGAGTAAAGGGTAGGGGAGTAAAGGGTAGGGGGAGTTAAGGGTAGAGGGAGTAAAGGGTAATGATAGTAAGGGGTAGGGGAGTTAAAGGTAGGGGAGTAAAGGGTAGGGGGAGTTAAGGGTAGGGGGAGTAAAGGGTAGGGGTAGTAAGGGGTAGGGGGCGTTAAGGGTAGGGGGTAAGCGTAAAGAGGAAAGGAGTGTGGGAAGTTTCCTAAGTACATAGTGTAAAATATCGAGTCTGGATTAAACGCTGATGTTTCTCTTCTATCTGTGGGTCTGGATAAAATGGTTGTGTGGTTGACTGCAGGTCTGGATAAAATGGTTGTGTGGTTGACTGCAGGTCTGGATAAGATGGTTGTGTGGTTGATTGCGGGTCTGGATATGATAACTGTGTCACTGTTGATGTTTAGGTGAAGCACCTGGATCAGGAGGCTGGTGAAGCCCCTACAGCAGGAGGCTGGTGTGTTAATTTTGAATTCCCGTGTGACAGTGACCTCTAGAGTGTTTTAAGGTGACAAGGACACCTGCAACCATTATCCACCCAATGCCAAGTAGGGATAAAGGGAGGGAATAACGGCTTCCTCTGCCACCACGTTACATCCATCATTCGATTTTTCTGGTGTGTCTAATATTTTTACCACGTTTAGAGTGTGAGAGTGAAGGTAGGATAGCCCTGTCTAACAGGTCGCTCTTGTAACATGAGAAAATGAGATTTGTCACTAGATGTCAGTACCTTGAGTTTTATGAATGTCGTAGTGCCTGACGTTCCGATATATCGAGAGTGATTAACACTTTCCTTTACCAACTGTTTGGCAACCGGGCCTAGGGCAGAGATGGCTTGTAGGCCGGGTATGATGTCCAGGGCAGTCTTAGGGTTTGCACCGAATAGTACAGGCCATAATGTGTGTCTTCCATTACATGAGGACCAGGGAACTTAGTTGTAATCACTGGTTCCTATAATGTGATGTGCGCTCCAAACGTCTATTCAGTAATGTTCGTGAAAGTCAGTGGACTTCATAGACTTAAGCCGCAATCAACACTCTTGGAAGAAGAATTGATTTTCATGACATTATCATCGCAAGTGCTAAGTATCAACTATAATGAGTTAATGACATTCAAATGCTACGACAGCTCATCATTAAGATGAGTATATGACGTCCCACAAATCCAAGACAATCAGTTCTCAGGTGGACAGATTAAGGCCAGAGGGCACTCAACTTCATTTTTCCCAACTAGTTCGTGTACATTGCAAACCTTAATCTCGTATAAGGTAGTAGGGACTTTACTGAGTATACCAGTGATGATAATAAGGCTAGAAGTGAGTTCCAGTGATTATAATAAGGCTAGAAGTGAGTTCCAGTGATTATAATAAGGCTAGAAGTGAGTTCCAGTGATTATAATAAGGCTAGAAGTGAGTTCCAGTGATTATAATAAGGCGAGAAGTGAGTTCCAGTGATGATAATAAGGCTAGAAGTGAGTTCCAGTGATGATAATAAGGCGAGAAGTGAGTTCCAGTGATGATAATAAGGCTAGAAGTCAGTTCCAGTAATGATAATAAGGTGAGAAGTCAGTTCCAGTGATTATAATAAGGCTAGAAGTCAGTTCCAGAGCTTGTCAAGTGTTATTTTCACGTATGTCTCGTATGCACCCTCATGTCTGTCCAAGTCTCATTCAGCGACCAGTTATGGTGGACAATTTAGCCTGGTCATTAAAAAAAGGAACCTGGTAATTGATAGTTTTGACGGCACTTGTGGAGGAAGTGTTTAAACCCCTCTTTCGTTCTTATGAGAAGTGTTTACCATTTCCTTGACAGAGCTTGTGAAGAGGCATGCAAAAAAAATCATCCACAGGTTAAGCACCTGGAGCAGGAGGGTGGTGAAGCACCTGGAACAGGAGGGTGGTGAAACACCAGGAGCAGGTGGAGCACCTGGAGCAGGAGGGTGAAGCACCTGGAACAGGAGGGTGAAGCACCTGGAGCAGGAGGGTGAAGCACCTGGAACAGGAGGGTGAAGCACCTGGAGCAGGAGGGTGGTGAAACACCTGGAGCAGGAGGGTGGTGAAACACCTGGAGCAGGAGGGTGGTGAAGCACCTGGAGCAGGAGGGTGGTGAAGCACCTGGAGCAGGAGGGTGGTGAAGCACCTAGAAAAGGAGGGTGGTGAAGCACCTAGAAAAGGAGGGTGTGAAGCACCTAGAAAAGGAGGGTGGTGAAGCACCTAGAAAAGGAGGGTGGTGAAGCACCTAGAAACGGAGGGTGAAGCACCTAGAAAAGGAGGGTGGTGAAGCGCCTTGAGCAGAGGGTGAAGCACCTGGAGCAGCAGGATAGTGAAACACACCTGGAGCAGTAGGATCGTGAAACACCTGGAGCAGTAGGATAGTTAATCACCTGGAGCAGTAGGATAGTGAATCACCTGGAGCAGGAGGATAGTGAATCACCTGGAGTAGGAGGAACCTACGTAGGTGTCTTGAACTAACAATCATTCAAGAAGGGAAGTTGTAACTCTCGTACTGCTGGACATTTATTTTTTTAATTGAAAAACGCGCAAAAATATATTTTTGCATCAAACCTAACTTAGAAACCTAGCCTAACCTAACTTAGAAACCTAGCCTAACCTAACTTAGAAACCTAGCCTAACCTAACTTGGTAATCTCACCTAACCTAACCTAACTTGGAATCTCACCTAACCTAACTTAGAAACCTAGCCTAACCTAACTTAGGAACCTCACCTAACCTAACTTAGAAACCTCACCTAACCTAACTTAGAAACCTCACCTAACTTAGAAACCTCACTTAACCTAACTTAGAAACCTCACCTAATCGAACTTAGAAACCTCGCCTAACCGAACTTAGAAACCTCACCTAACCGAACTTAGAAATCTCACCTAACCGAACTTAGAAGCCTCACCTAACTTAGAAATCTCACCTAGCATAACGTAATTTATTTTAGTCTAATTCTGCTAAATATATCGCAGATCAGTTCAAATTTAACACATTGTGGTAGTGATCAATACATACATGGGTAAGTACACTGTACATTTCTGGAAGTATTTGACGCTATGCCCCTCAGACTGATTCCTAAACTAGAAACAGTTGTACAGTGGTTCAAGAAATTCTTAAGGAAGAGGGAGTAGAGATAAGAGAGGAGGAAGAGGAGGAGGAAGATGCAAGAGACTGAGAGGAACCATCTCTGATAAGAAAACTATGGAATACATTGCACATAACATAGGCAAATGACCCACCAGAGGTGATGACGTGAATTTAATGACAGGAGGAAGAGCAGGGAGAATGGCAGCAGGATATAAGAAGATGCAAGAGGTGTCCGGGGATCAATCTCCCAGTAAGGCTGGAAAAACATTAGGAAACACGTGCCTTATGGAAATAAGACACCTGCTGTCTATGTTCACCCATCAGTAAAATGGGTACTTGGGTTCAGTGGACTAGTGTGGGTCGCATCCTGGGGGCAAAATTTACTTAATTTGCGGGAAATGTTCAGCATAACAAGGGGCTTTCAGTAGTATGTCATTAACGTCAAGTACTTGTAGAAATATTATTATTATTATTATTATTATTATTATTATTATTATTATTATTATTATAAAGCAGCGCTTACCGGAGTTCAAATCATAAACGTACGTCATGAAAATCAGGGAGAAAGACGACTAGGGATGGTATATACCATAGGAGGATGAGAAAGACGACTAGGGATGGTATATACCATAGGAGGATGAGAAAGACGACTAGGGATGGTATATACCATAGGAGGATAAATACTGGAAGGGAACTTCACACCGTACATACTGCCAGAGGTGCGTCTAGCTCATTAAACTGCCAAATGTGAAACTAAACTGCGTAATGTAGGCAACATAAACTAAGTTAATCTTAAGACTGTTTTCAGAAACCTTAAAAAATATATCTTTAGAATGTCGTACGTATCTCCGACATATTTTAGAACGTAATATTAGCATCTCCCAGCCATCTTAGAACGTACATTTCCTGCATCGAGCCCACAGCTTCTAAGTATATTAAAAACGTTTTCGGCTAACTAGTTCTGCATTGATATCCAAAAGAAACTGAAAGAACTAAAGCTAATGACCCAGAGGAGAGACTTGACAACGACATACAAACTACTCAGAGGAGTCGACAAAAGCGTAGAGCGACATAGTGAAATGAAAGTCATATGGCAGGGACACGGGAGCTTAGATGGTCCCTAAAATATGTAAGTCATATTGATGGTATTAAATTATGTACTTCAGACCCATATACCTCTACCATTTGCAAAGCCAAATGGTAGAGGTATATGGGGCCCCGGTGGCCTGGTGGCTAAAGCTCTCGCTTCACACACGGAGGGCCAGGGTTCGATTCCCGGCGGGGTGGAAACATTTCGACGTGTTTCCTTTCACCTGTTGTCATGTTCACCTAGCAGCAAATAGGTACCTGGGTGTTAGTCGACTGGTGTGGGTGGCATCCTGGGGGACAAGATTGAGGACCACAATGGAAATAAGACTGACAGTCCTCGATGACGCACTGACTTTCTTGGGTTATCCAGGGTGGCTAACCCTCTGGGGTTAAAAATCCGAAGAAATCTTATCTTAAAGTTTCGAGAGTGGGTACGATAAGACCCAGGAGGCCAAGGGCCAGAAAAATCGACCAGCTTAAAATTAAGAAATGTCGCCAAGAGCTATGACACAACCACTGCAGTGACTTCACTCACACACACACACACACACACACACACACAGGCACATCACACTCTCACACACGTCAACGGTGAAAACATTTCGAAGTGTTTCCTTACACACACATCACACACATACATACAACAGGCCTAGTGTCAAATTGACATGTGCCTAGGACAAAATGGTAACTAACTAACTAACACACACACACACCACTAAGCACATTCCCACGATCCTTACACTTCTACACTAAACTCCGAGGAGAATGTCAACAATCCTTCCCACCCTCTCTCCATCCCTCCCTCCCTCCCTCCCTCCCTCCATCCCTCCTCCATCCCTACCTCCATCCCTACCTCCATCCTTACCCCCATCCCTCACCAATCCAATTTCACAAGAGGTGGAATGAGAGAGAGTTCCCAATTACGGGATTAAGGAAGAAATTGGTTTCGGTGTTTGATGTGAGGGAGAGAGCAAATAGGGAGGGAGGGAGGACCTGGGGCAGAGTTGATTAGGAAGGATCAAGGTGCGGCTTATGAAATTACTGTAGAGTGGACTTATTGGTGACAGCTACTGGGAGGGAGAGAGTGAGAGAGAGAGAGAGAGAGAGAGAGAGAGAGAGAGAGAGAGAGAGAGAGAGAGAGAGAGAGAATGAGAATTAAGGAAGCTACCTTTTAGGTGACTAGCAGAATAGACAAGGTGAGAAGTAGGGGAAACATGTTAGCAGGGAAGGTAAGGGTGGTTGTGTGGTCTTAGTGGGTGAGATAGAACGGTGGACAAGGTACGCGAAGAGGGTTTCTGGAAGGCCAAGGTATGTGCTGAGGGCAGGGTGGTATGGATGGGCAGGTTATTTAGGGAAGGCAGGGTAGGCAAGAAAACTGGGTACTAATAAACATTCCCAAATTCTGTAAAAGTGTCAGATTCTACAACATATAAACAACTCAGAAGCTTTTACCAGTTGTGAAGCCGAAACAAGAAGCCACGCTGGGGAATTTATACCAGGAAATAAATGGATACCAGGAGCCACAGGGATGCCAGGAAACAGGGATATATAAAATACATAGAGATAACAGGAAGCAGAGGGATATCAGAAAACAGAGGGATATCAAAAAACAGAGGGATATCAAAAAACAGAGGGATATCAAAAAACAGAGGGATATCAGAAAACAGAGGGATATCAGAAAACAGAGGGATATCAGAAAACAGAGGGATATCAGAAAACAGAGGGATATCAGAAAACAGAGGGATATCAGAAAACAGGAGGGATATCAGAAAACAGAGGTATATCAGGAATATCAGAAAACATTTTTTAAACACCGGAGCGGATATCACAAAATATCTTCATGGGGAAGAGCTAGAGGCGAGGGGTTGGTACAGCGACTGAGGAATGGGAGGTAATCAGCTTTGATCCCGGAATAAAAACGCTGCTCCAATTCCCTGGCTGCCTTCACCTGAATCAAGTCATCAACGATGGAAGGACAACGAGCGTTTGAGACACATTAATAAAACAGCAGAAGTGAGTTTCTCTTGGAGGAAGGGAGAAAATAATAATAATAAACTTTATTTCTACAGGTACACGAAGCAACTTATACAGACCATAGTTGACATCATTGACATACTATATAGAAAGCCCCCTTGCTATGCAGAGCATTTCGGGCAAATTAGGTAAATTTTGTGCCCAGGATGCCACCCACACCAGCCGACTAACACCCAAATACCTATTTACTGCTAGGTGAACATGGACACCAGGTGTCTTAAGGAAACACGTCCTAAGATACCTGCAAGAGGCGGGGGCCAAGAGCTAGGGCTCAACCACCGCAGCAAATTCACGTAATTACAATTAGGTAACTGCACAAACACCCGGGCGATTACCCAGACAACTGCCACTCACCAGCTGCCCCTCTCCCCCGGCCACAGTGTAAACATTGCTAATTTACTTACGGTCATTGATGTGTCCGGCTGTCTCTCTCTCTCTCTCTTTCTCTTTTTTTTTTTCTCTCTCTCATCAATTACCCTCGTTGCCCATCCATCTCCTTCCTCATCTCGCGTATGTGATGATGTTTACTTTCACTGGCTATCACAAACCCACAAACTATCAAACCAACAAACTTATAAGCCCACAAACCATCAAACCTTTAAACCCACAGACCAACAAACCTATAAACCCACAAGCCCATAAACCAGTCCACAAAAAAAAACTACATAAGCAAACCAATTAACACACAAACAAAAATACCAACAAACTCACAAACCCAAGAACCAACAAACCCACTAAACCAAGAACCAACAAACCCACTAAACCAAGAACCAACAAACCCACTAAACCAAGAACCAACAAACCCACTAAACCAAGAACCAACAAACCCAAGAACCAACAAACCCACTAACCATCAAACCCACTAAGCAACAAACCCACTAACCAACAAACCCACTAACCAACAAACCCGCTAACCAACAAACCCGCTAACCAACAAACCCACTAACCAACAAACCCACTAACCAACAAACCCACTAACCAACAAACCCACTAACCAACAAACCCCTAACCAACAAACCCACTAACCAACAAACCCACTAACCAACAAACCCACTAACCATCAAACCCACTAACCAACAAACCCGCTAACCAACAAACCAACAAACCCACTAACCAACAAACCCACTAACCAGTCAAACCCACTAACCAACAAACCCGCTAACAAACAAACCCACTAACCAACAAACCCACTAACCAACAAACCCCCTAACCAACAAGCCCACTAACCAACAAACCCACTAACCAACAAACCCACTAACCATCAAACCCACTAACCAACAAACCCGCTAACCAACAAACCCACTAACCAACAAACCCACTAACCAACAAACCCACTAACCATCAAACCCACTAACCAACAAACCCGCTAACAAACAAACCCACTAACCAACAAACCCACTAACCAACAAACCCACTAACCAACAAACCCACTAACCATCAAACCCACTAACCATCAAACCCACTAACCAACAAACCCACTAACCAACAAACCCACTAACCAACAAACCCACTAACCAACAAACCCACTAACCAACAAACCCACTAACCAGCCCACTAACCAACAAACCCACTAACCAACAAACCCACTAACCAACAAACCCACTAACCAACAAACCCACTAACCAACAAACCCACTAACCAACAAACCCACTAACCAACAAACCCACTAACCATCAAACCCACTAACCATCAAACCCACTAACCAACAAACCCCCTAACCAACAAACCAACAAACCCACTAACCAACAAACCCAGTAACCAACAAACCTACTAACCAACAAATCCACTAACCAACAAACCCACTAACCAACAAACCCACTAACCAACAAACCCGCTAACCAACAAACCCACTAACCAACAAACCCACTAACCCAGCCATGGCCAAGCTTAGCATAAACATAATCAAATAAATGTCATTATCACCTGAATGTCCCGTGCGGGACATTCAGGGAGTTCTGAAGGCTCGATCCTCCGTCCAGGTTTGGCTCACCTAATTACCAGCGAGGTAGGACTGCAACTCAGAGCTCGGGAAACTACACACAGTTGTAGATTATACTCGGGTGGAAACGCTAAACCCGCGGGGGGTCAGATAGCACCTCTAATTCCTCGAGTCAAGAGCCCTTCAGCAGCAACATCAATCACGAATCGTGGAAAGTGAGAGAATGAGATGGTGGTGGAGCAGTAGTAGGTGTTGTTGTTGTAGCAGTAGTAACACTAGTAGCTGTAGTAGTAGTAGTAGATGTGGTAGTAAGAGTAGTTTTGTTATTTACAAACATTCATATAAGATACACACACACACAGCCAGGAGCTATGACTCGACCCCTACAACCACAACTAGGTGAGTACAACTAGGTGAGTACACACACACTATGACTCGACCCCTGCAGCCACAACTAGGTGAGTACACACACAAGCAACAACCAAACAGAAAAACAAGGTTAAAACCAACATTAAAAACAAGGAACACAAACACTCAACACAAATATATATTACCATACAAGGTTATAATGGCCAGAATCAATTAGAAACTCCATTAAATTATTAATGTGAAAAGACTCTTGAAGGAGAAGCCAGGAGGGAAGTGTTACTGTGTGTTCATTCCTGTGTTCCTCCACACGTGTTCACTCCTGTGTTCATCCCTAGGTGTTCCTCCGCATGTGTTCATGTGTCAGAGAACCATCCGTCGACAAATCCACACCCAAATATCTTAACACATTCGCTTCTTACATTCTCTCTCTCCCACCTGACAGAACAGAAAAAAAACAGGAACTGTAAACAGACTGAAGATAGGCAGTTGTTGCACATACATAAGGGGGATTACCAATAGACCCCTGGCTGCCTTCAAGGAGGAGCTGGACAGGCACCTGAAGTCAGTACCTGACCAGCCGGGCTGTGGTTCGTACGTCGGTTTGCGTGAGGCCAACAGTAACAACCTGGCTGATCAGGCCCTGATCCACCATGAGGCCTGGTCATGGACCGGGTCGCGGGGTTATTGACACCTGGAACACCCTCCAGGTAGACTCCAAGTAAGTATCTAATACTTCAGAGTTCAGCAAGTCTGAAAAAAAATTCATTGTGGTTGACGGCAACCATCCCCAAACTCTTGTACTCTAGTTAGCCTTTTTGGGGCCTAGTTCCTAGGCCTTTTGTATATCCATGCGCTACCTTCCACAGGATGGATATGGGGTGCACAATCAACTAGCCACATCGGTGGCAAAATCTATTCTAAAATCTTGTGCTCCTCGTTTTCTCCTGTGTATCAGCAATTCCATGGAGTAACTTTCGTTTAACTGTACCTTTTACCCGAGATTCCTACAGGAACCTTGTTAATTAGGGCACAATGCCAAAATATGTTCCACAGTCAGAGCATGTCACAAACTACACAGGGAGAGGGGTACAGGAACTACACAGGGGAGAGGGGTACAGGAACTACACAGGGGAGAGAGGTACAGGAACTACACAGGGGAGAGGGGTACACGAATTACACACGAAAGAGGGGTATATGAGCACCTACGAATAGGTGGTGACGGGTGAGACGTGCGTATGATCCTCAGTCAACAGAGATTCATCTCAAAGTGACAATACCTGTTGAAGGAGGTAGGGAAGCACCCACCTCCTGCAGAACCTTGAACAATTTGCTGCCATTCTGTAGGGCCCACAGGGCCTGTCATTTATCAAGGACATATCTGTGGACATGGCCCGTAAAGGCCCAGTGGGCTCCCTGCGGCAGCCTTTGCTTCGGCATCATTTCCAGGGGCACCAGGAGAGGTCCACATCCTTGTGTCACACGCTGAGACACGCTAACCACTCCTTAGTCTTTTGAATTACAGACAAACACATTGAGCATCTGAGTACACAGTGGACCGAAGGCCATCATAACAGACCGAGCCGCGGGGGCGTTGACTCCCGAAACCCTCTCCAGGTATACTCCAGGTAAGAGCAGCGAGGACAGGACACAGAAGCCACTCTTGGTAAGACGTCAGAGGAAAAACAATTTATATCGAAAGTTAAATATATCGACAAGTATGCGACTAAGATACTATGAAATTTTCGGCATTTACAAGACGTTTCGTCCCTAAACGGCAAAAAGCGAAGAAGACGAAAAATGGAAATACAAAATGGTAAAGAAGATTTATGAAGGACCAAGAAGATGATGAGATGAAGGAACACGAAAACAAAGATAAGACAAGTGAAGCAACTAGAAGACGAAGATTGATGGAGGAACAAGAAGACGAACGAAAGATGATAAATGGAAGAACAAGAAAGAAAAATTTAAAAAGATGAAAGAAGACAAAGGAGAGATAGATGGAGGAACTAGAAGAGGGGAAGAAAAGTTAGATGGGTGGGGGAGCAATAACAGGGGAGGTGGGCAGCAAGACAATTGAAAATAATAAGGGAGATGGAACATCCATCAGCTAGAGGGGAAACTTGGTCATAAATCAGCCGTCCAGAGGTGTGTCTAGAGGGAGGAGGGGAAGTGGGAGGGGAAGAGAAACGTGGAAAGATAGGAAGGATAGAGGGAGAGAGAATAGACGGGAAACGAAATGGGGGAGATAGGTGAAAAGGTTGCAGGATTGAGGAATAAACAAGAGGTAGAACGTGAAAGTGGGAGGGTTTGAGTGAGAAGAGGAATCGAGGAAGGAGGAGATGCGGGAAGAATTGAGAAATTAAGAGAAGTGTATTGATGCAATGGTATGGAGTTAGAGAGGGAAGGGGAAAAAAGGGTGTGGTGATAAATGAAGAGACACGAGAGAGAGAGAGAGAGAGAGACAGGAAAAGGAAAAAAAGGATTTTTTTTTTGTCGCGTTATCTAGTTTTCAGGTTTTGTACTCAAGCTAAAAATTTCAAAGACTAAACAGAATACAGAATAGTATAGGCACAAGCTTCTAGTCCTGTAGTAGCAATGACTACAGTATCTTTCCAAACTACCCGGAACACGCACCACACACACACACACACACACTCTCCGAAGAACTAAGATCAATATGTCAATGAACACTGGACAGTTGGCAGAGATCAGGAAGACGGTGAATCTGGTATCAACTTTTAGGAACGGAGAAAGGCAGGAAGCACCGAGCTATCAGCCAGTTTCACTGATAACGATAATGCATGGTGAGGGAGAGACAGAAGGAATATGGCAAAGCACGCCATGAGAGGCGCTCTCATCAACAACCATCATGGGTTCAGGGATGGAATTCTGTGACAAAATAAGTGAGACAGGAGAGAGTTGGGTGGATTACATTTTCTAAGACCACAAGAAGTTACTTGACACTGTGTACCACATGATACCTGGGCAAGGAACCTTGAGGCGTGGGCAAGGAACCTTGAGGCGTGGGCAAGGAACCTTGAGGCGTGGGCAGGAATAACAGGGAACATACTACGGTCGATCAAAGAGTACCTTAGACCCCTAACATATTGTCGGTAATTCTACCAACATTAATACAGTGGAGATTCAAGGCTCTAAGTCTATCTTCATACGGGAGATTCCTTATAAAGTATATCATTTTAGTCTTCTCTATGTTTCCCAACGAATCTATATCCATCCTGTAATAAAGAGACCAAAACTGAGCGGCATAATCCAAATGAGGCCTCACTAGTGATGTATAAAGCTGTAAAATAACTTTAGGACTTCTGTTGCTAATACTTCCTGAAATAAATCCTAGTAATCTGTTAGCTTTATTGCGCACACTTAGGCACTGTTGTCTTGGCTTTATATTTCTGCTCACCAGATATGAAAATTGACATGAGACCAAGCATGCTACGGGTAGCGGCGTCACCATGTGTTATAAATGACAATAATTCCTTGTTGGAACATAGTACAACAATGGTTCTTAGGACGAGGAGGAGGTGTTGATTCGCCGGGAATTCTCCCGGCCCGGGTCTTAACCAGATGGCGACCCAGCTCCGGCTCCCTGGCGTGGGAGTATCAGAGATCTGTCTCCCATGGGAGGAAGTACAAGTACCCCCTCATCGGTGGGACCAACTGTCTCCAGGCCTAGCCACATTCCCCACCAGCACGGGGCTGGTAGGGAGAAGCTAGGCCTCTCTGGTCTGCCAGCTTCCCTGACGGGAAGGGCAGGCTTGAGAGCTGCTGATGGTAGCAAGCTCCAGCCTTGGCACCTACCCTGCCCTAGAAGGGCTGGGCATGGTGATCGACCTCCCAATGGTTCTTATACTATAGAGTTGCCAATGAGTTAAGCTATTTTTCTATATGATTAGCTCAATTCTCGTACATATTTTTAAAAAAAAATTTAGTTCGCGCGACGCGCACGTGTCTCCCCTCCTTAAGAGCCAAGTTCATCAGAGACTAAAAACCTTACAACAACATGACAACACAACATAAGAACATAAGAAAGGAAGAACACTGCAGTAGGCCTATTGGCCCTTACTAGGCAAGTCTTTCACAATCCATCCCACTAACAGAATAAAATAATAATTATTTAAAAAATATAAATAAACAATAATAAGAATTTGAAAATACTAATAAAATATAATGTAAAATAAAATCTCAATTTCAGATTATTTACATAATAAATTTACTTTGAATATTTATAATAAAATTAATTTTATTAAAATTTAGGTATAAATTTACATAAAAATTTGCAAGTTTTAGTATCAGGAAAAAAAATTATTTTATTAATTTTTTTTTCACTTTTTTTTTTCATTCTTAATTGGAAAAAAATATAATTTTCAAACGTTGAAAAACGTGTATAATTGTCATTGTTCAAATTAACAAATATTTGTTGTATTCAGTAAAAAAAATTCTATTGTATTGATCAATTGATGTATTTAATCCATTACCTATAAGAGTGATGGACTGAACACATCGATTCCAGGCTGAGGGACTGATTATCTTATACTCCTCTCCTTATTCCTTCCTGCTTTGTATGGACTGATGAAGCTACTGTGGGGCGAAACGTTTCTTCAATAAAGATTCCCATATGTTGCATAAGTGTCTCAATTCTTCAACCTTAGGGTAAGCATAGTACCGAGCATATCGCTGGAGGTGCACATGAAAGGGTATAGGACCTATATGCAGTTTTGTGAATAGGTATGAGAGAACCGTAAAGACGGGAGAGCGAACCCAGCAAATGACAGGTATGCCAGGGATGGGTTCACTTATCCAGGGCAGGTGTGGGTTTTCTTGCTAGCTCAGTTGAGGGTGTTGTTAGGACTTTAAACTAGGATTAGTTTGAGCTATAGGTTTAGAAATGGAAAATAATGAGTATGGATGTATTGACTTAGGCTTTGATATTATGAATCTTAATAATATCAGTCAGGGAGTAACACTGGATGATAATAATAATTACAGAAATTGTGTAAAAGCAAAAGTGAATAGGAAAAAAAGTGCAGAAGAAAAAACTTATAACTGTATTTTATGTTAACAGTCGAAGTGCCAGAAATAAGATTAATGAATTACGTTTGGTAGCGAGTGCTGACAACTTTGATGTCATTGTAATAACTGAAACATGGTATGATAAAAGTCTGGATATGATTGCTGAGTGTCATATTCAAAGGTTTAAGTTGCTCCATGTGGATAGATATAAAGGGAAGGGGGAGGAGTTGCACTATATGTACGAGAAAATATAAATTGTCGCATAAAATCAGGTATAAAAATAGATGGATTAGTAACAGAATCTGTTTGGGTAGAGTTTGTAGGTCAAGAAAAACTTATTCTAGGTATATTACACCGACCTCCAGGCTTGTAATATACCGACCTCCAGGCTTGTAATATACCGACCTCCAGGCTTGTAATATACCGACCTCCAGGCTTGTAATATACCGACATCCAGGCTTGTAATATACCGACCTCCAGGCTTGTAATATACCGACCTCCAGGCTTGTAACATACTGACCTCCAGGCTTGTAAAATACCGACCTCCAGGCTTGTAACATACCGACCTCCAGGCTTGTAACATACCGACCTCCAGGCTTGTAATATACCGACCTCCAGGCTTGTAATATACCGACCTCCAGGCTTGTAATATACCGACCTCCAGGCTTATAATATACCGACCTCCAGGCTTGTAATATACCGACCTCCAGGCTTGTAATATACCGACCTCCAGGCTTGGATCACGATAGAGGGAGACTTCTTTGGGACGAAATTGTTAGGGCTTCTAGACACAATAACGTAGTGATAGTAGGGGATTTTAACTTTAGTCAAATTGACTGGACTTCTTTGGCCGGTAATCTGGAGTCCAGTGACTTTATGGAAGTAGTTCAGGACTGTTTTCTGAAGCAGTGTGTGACGGAGCCTACCAGGGGTAATAATTTGCTCGACCTAGTCTTGTCAAATAAGGAAACACTCGTAAATAATCTGGAGATCACTGAAGAGCTTGGAGCTAGTGATCACAAATCCATTACTTTTAGCATTAACTGGGAATACGAGAATAATGATAATACGGTAAAAGTCCCTGGTTTTCGTTCTGCCGATTTTAATGGACTTAGGGAACACCTGTCTAATCTCGACTGGGGTAATCTAGCTAATGATCTTATTGACAATGATCATACTTACGATTACGAAGGGATCTGCGTTTATGATTTTTTTCTTAATAATGTATAACGTGCTCAGAGTATATATATCTTCCCCAGAGAGAAATTAGGTCAAATAATAACCATCCCAAATGGATTAACAGGAGGCTAAAACATCTATTAGGGAAGAAAAGGGAAATTTAAAGGCGTATCAAAAAAGGAGATGTTAACCTTATTGACCAATATGTTCAGCTTAAAAGAGAAGTAAAAAAGGGGGATTGGAGAGGCTAAACGTGACTATGAAATTAGAGTTGCCAATGAATCAAAAACTAATCCAAAAGGGTTCTTTCAAGTGTATAGGACGAAGGTGAAGAAAAAAGTAGGACCTCTGAAAATTGGGGATGGACAGCTGACGGATAACGAACTGGAAATGTGTTCTCTATTTAATAACTTTTTTTTTTGTCAGTTTTTACACAAGAAGACGTAAATGAGATTCCAGAATGCAAGATGGAACTTAGTCAGCCATTAACGAGAGTGTTTAATACGTCCATCCTAACTGGTATTGTGCCAGAGATGTGGAAGATAGCTAATGTAGTTCCTATATTCAAATCAGGGGATAAGTCCATTCCATCAAATTACCGTCCAATAAGCCTCACATCTATAGTAGGCAAATTATTAGAATCAATTATAGCTGATATTATTAGTAGTCACCTTGAAGAACATAATTTGATTAATGAATCTCAGCATGGGTTCACGAGAGGTCGTTCCTGCCTGACAAATTTACTGACGTTCTTCAATAAAACATTTGAGGCAGTAGACAGTGATAAAGAATATGATATAGTTTATTTGGATTTTAGTAAAGCCTTCGATAGAGTACCTCACAAGAGACTCTTAAGAAAGGTGGCAGCTCATGGTATAGGAGGTAAAGTTCTAGCATGGATAGAGGCATGGCTTACCAATAGAAAGCAGAGAGTTTCCATTAATGGGGTCAAATCTGAAAGGGGATTGGTCACTAGTGGCGTTCCACAAGGATCAGTTTTAGGCCCTCTCTTGTTCATAATTTACATAAATGACCTTGATGAAGGAATTACAAGTGACATGAGTAAATTTGCTGATGATACAAAAATAGGCCATATGATTCATTCTGAGGAGGATACCAATGAACTCCAGGAGGATTTGGACAAAATGTCTTGGTCTGAAAAGTGGCAGATGAAGTTCAATGTGGATAAGTGTAAGGTGCTAGTCCTTGGTAATGAAAATATCCCTCGAATTTATAAACTAGGTGAAGTAGAACTTGATCATACAGAATGTGAAAAAGACTTGGGAAATCTAAAGCCAAGACAACAGTGCCTAAGTGTGCGCAATAAGGCTAACAGATTACCAGGATTTATTTCAAGAAGTATAAGTAAGAAGTCCAAAAGTTATTTTACAGCTCTATACATCACTAGTGAGACCTCATTTGGATTATGCAGCTCAGTTTTGGTCTCCTTACTACAGGATGGATATAGATTCATTGGAGAACATACAAAGAAGAATGACTAAAATGTTTTACTGTATAAGAAATCTCCCGTATGAAGATAGACTTGAAGCCTTGAATCTCCACTCTCTGGAGAGACGTAGAATGAGGGGAGATATCATCGAAGTGTACTAGTCTACCTGGAGGGCATTCCGGGGATCAACGCCCCCGGTCTATGACCAGATGGGGATAAACAAAGGTGATATTAATAAAATACTGAGGATATCGAACCAAGTAAGAACCATAAATAACGGATTTAAATTGGATAAATTTAGATTTAGAAACGACATAGGCAAGTACTGGTTTTCGAACAGAGTTGTGGATGCGTGGAACAATCTTCCGAGTAGGGTTTAAAAAGAGATTGAACAAATATATGAGTGGGAGGGGCTGGGTTTGATTGGTGTCGTGGGTACGGGGGTAAATTCTTGGGTAGCTTTGGGTAATTTTTTCTGATAAGGACCTGCCTTGCACGGGTCAGTAAGCCTTCTGCAGTGTTCCTCCATTCTTATGTTCTTAACTGCCACTTTAAGAGACAGGACCAGGAGCTGAGACTCAACCCCTGCAGCCAGAAAACTGATTTAATACACGATACAAAGAGCCCCCCCTTCCCCCGTCTTTCTTTCCGTATCATTTTTTACCCTCTGTCTCACCTTTCCCCCCCTCCATCTTTCTCCCCATTTCTCACTTCATTTCACTGACTGACTGACTGACTGTCTGTCTCTGTCTGTCTCTGTCTGTCTCTGTCTGTGTCTGTCTGTCTCTGTCTGTCTCTGTCTGTCTGTCTCTGTCTGTCTCATAAGAACATAAGAAAGGAGGAACACTGCAGCAGGCCTCTTGGCCCATACTAGGCAGGTCCTTCACAATCCATCCCACTAACAGAATAATTGCCAAACCTAATTTTCAATTCTACCCAAGAAATAAGCTTTGAAGATTCTATTAACTCAAGTGCGAGTCCCACTCAAATCCAACCCTCTCACTCATGAATTTATCCCAAACCCAAATTTGAAACTACCCAAGGTCCTAGCTTCAATGACCCTACTAGGCAGACTTTCCACTCATCAACTACCTATTTCCAAACCAATATTTTCCTATATCCTTTCTAAATCTAAACTTATCCAATTTGAATCCATTTGCGGGTTCTCTCTTGGAGAGATATCCTCAAGACCTTATTTATATCCCCCTTATTAATACCATCTTCCACTTATATACCTCGATCATGTCTCCCCTCATTCTACGTCTTACAAGTGAATGTAATTTTAGAGTCTTCAATCTTTCTTCGTAAGGAAGATTTACAATGCTATGTATTAATTTAGTCATTCTACGCTGAATGTTTTCTAACGAATTTATGTCCATTCTGTAATATGGAGACCAGAACTGAGCTGCGTAATCTAGGTGAGGCCTTACTAATGATGTATAAAGCTGTAATATAACCTCTGGACTTCTGTTGCTAACACTTCTTGATATAAATCCCAGTAATCTATTTGCCTTATTACGTACGCTTAGGCATTGCTGTCTTGGTTTAAGGTTGCTGCTTACCATCACCCCAAGTCCTTCTCGCAATCTGTATGGCTAAGTTCTACGTTATTTAACTTATAAGTGCTTGGGTTATGGACACTCCCGAGCTTCAGAACCTTGCATTTATCTACATTGAACTGCATCTGCACTTTTCTGACCACGAATTAAGTTTGTCTAAATCTTCCTGAAGTTCTATGACATCTATGTTTGAATCAATTATCCTACCTATCTTCGTGTCGTCGGCGGAATTTGCTCATATCACTAGTAATTCCCTCATCAAGGTCATTGATATATATTATAAATAACAATGGGCCTAAGACTGA
>WNWK01028229.1:0-25581 GCA_009830355.1 Cherax destructor | reverse complement strand
CGGCCGGGAACTTTCCCCTGGTAACGCTGTGAACGTTCCCCGGTAACGCTGTAACGTTCCCCGGTAACGCGGGAACTTTCCCCCGGTAACGCTGTGAACGTTCCCCGGTAACCTGTGAACGTTCCCGGTAACGCTGTGAGCGTTCCCCGGTAACGCTGTGAACGTTCCCCGGTAACGCTGTGAACGTTCCCCGGTAACCTGTGAACGTTCCCCGGTAACGCTGTGAACGTTCCCCGGTAACGCTGTCAGCGAAATTACTGATCCGGTGCTATTATTTGCCGAGTAGAGTTTGAATTAAGAAATCGTCTGGTCCTTTTTTCTTCTTTTGTCTTGAGTCAAAACAAAATCTGCTACAGAACTTAAGGATGATTAAGATGGAAGATTTTTGAGAATCTTTAGATCCTCGAGGTATCATAAGAGCAGCAAGATCTTGGGAAGATTTTCAAGACCCCTGAGAGAGAACAAGATCCTCAAGAACTTCAATATTCTGAGAGCGCGAAGGTCACGTTGGAAGATTTTCAAGACCATGAGAGAACAGAATCCGGGCCAAGCCACGTACGTGCTAGCACTTTCAAGAGGTATCCACCTACGTGTCGACACATTCGAAACGTGTCAGCACCTCAAAGATGTAGCCACGAACATACCCTCAAGACAGGACCCAGTATTGTTCTGATACCCACTGTCAGAGTGACAGTGATGGGTGCCTGCACTCAAACCTATTTACTTGCAAACCAGCCAGGGAATAATTATGCAACAAGTGAAGCCAGCAGGTATATAGTGTCGTCTTAAGCACATTACATAAGGCACTAACACTTTTAAGAGCCACGTAAGTTCCCCTGTCTTCTAATATCATGTTCATTTTTCCACTATAATCTACCTTGTCCATAATTACAATCGCATTTGCTTTGTTTGAGCTTTGCTCACACCTCTCCAACATAATTGTCCTCAAAGATTTGTTAAGTTATATCATAAATTAAGGAAAGATCCTGGACTTCTCCTTACGAAACAGACAAAGTAAATGCTTTAGTAATTATGGACAGTGTAGATTATAGTATAAAAATAAATATGTTATTAGAAGACGGGGGGAAATTTGCGTTTCCCTTAAGCTGGTATGCGAAGAAAGGCCCTGGTAGTAACAAGCCTTAATTTGAACGAAGTTTCGCTCTCAGGAGAGCTTTTATGAATCACGACTTGCGGCTCTGGGAGTTAAGCGGTGAACAATTAGAGGCCTGTTCTGCATACTTCCACATTTGTAAAATACTGACATTAAAATTCACACGTGTGCAATTAATGCAGCGTCAGTGGGAAGATGCCCAACTTAGGCTCACTGAAATACAAGGTATTTCACTCGTAGGAAAACCCTGAGTTGGTACTTCCGTAGTTGCAACCGTCCTGTTTGCATATTATATCTGTAGTAAACGATAACTCGGGGCTCCTACAGGGGAAAAACCCGTACTACAACACCTCAACTACCAAGAAAAACAAGAAAATGAGGAAGATGGCAACGATGAGTGAAGAATAAATGAAGAATAAAGATTGACAAGTAAACGAAAGGAGCACAAAAATAGAGGAACACACAAGGGGAAAAGGGAAAAGTAGGACCCCAGCAGCAAATGCATGTGACCCTGAACACACGTATACAAAGTCATCCACGACCAGATAATTTCCATTGTAACAGACAGAAGGAGGAAAGCAGATACATCATGAACCATCAGACTCAAAACACATTGCAATTATCCCCCCCCAAGAAGCATTCAGTGCTTTTTATGCTGTAGTTATGAAGAGCCTTCGTAAGGGCCTTCCTGATGCAGGTCCTTCATGATGACCTCTGAGGTTAAAAATGGTAATTAACACGGACAAGAATGTAAGAAAAATACAAGCAATAACTAGGATATTTATCATGGAGGCTTTTCCCTGGTGGGAGAAACGTTTCTTCAATAAATATCTCTTTCATTGCATAAGGGTCTTTCTGACATGATCTCTGAGCTCGGTCATCACAGATGGGCTCATAAACCTGGTCCTCAGTGCTGGCCTCAGGTGAGCCAGGGCCACCCCGGTGACGAGGGCAAGGAAGTGGGAAATTATGGTAGGTGAGCGTGTCTCCCTCCACCTGTCCATCATAATGATATAACCTTCAGCAGGTACGGAACAAATAAACACCATCTAAAGTTTGGATAAGCTCATAATTATATATTTTATATTTTAAATTTAAAAAATTTAAAAAAATTTTTAAAAAAATTTAAAAATTTTATAAAAAATTTTTAATAATTTAAAAAAAAAAAAAAAAAAAAAAAAAAAAATAAAAAAAAAAAAAAAAAATTTTTTAATTAAAAAAAAAATTTTAAAAAAAAAATTATAATTATTTTTAAAAAAAAAAGTTAATTAAAAAAAGGAAAAAAAAAAAAAAAAAAGGAAAAAACCAAAAAACCCCCCAGGGAAAAAGGGTTTAAACCAAAAACTTTTTTTTTTTTTTTTTTTTTTTTTTTTTTTTTTCCCCCCTCCCCCCAAGTGAGTGTAAAAGGGAAGCCTGTATTTCTTTTACATGATGGTAGGATTCTTATGTTTTTTTTTTTCTGTCCATAAACATACAAGATTTCAGGTACGTCTTGCCACTTCTATTTACATTAGGTCACACTACACATACATGTCCCGTTTATGTATACACACTCATCTGAGTTTTTCTTCGATTTTATCTTAATAGTTCTTGTTCTTATTACTTTTCCTTTCATATCCAGGGGGAAGTGGAATAAGAATTTTTCCCCCGTAAGCCATGCGTGTTGAAAGTCAACAAAATGCCGGAACAATGGGCTAGAAACCCCCCTTTTCTGAAAACACTAAAAAAAAAAAAGAAGGAAACCGTCAAAGTGGGATGTTTGAATGTGCGTGGATGTTTAAAAATATAAGAGATGATTGTAGATGTTATGAATGAAAGAAGCTGATGTCCTGGCTTTAAGTGAGACAAAGCTGAAGGGGGTGGAAAGTTTCATGGGGAAAATAAATGGGATTAGGTCGGGGGGTTTCAAACAGAGTTAGAGCTAAAGAAGATGGCAATAATGTTGAAGGATAAGTTATGGCAGGTAAAGGGGAATATAAATGTATAAATTCAAGGATTATGGGGGTGAAAAATAAAGGTTGGATGTGAAAAGTGGGTTATAGTAAGTGTTTATGCCCTGGAGAAGAGAGAAGTGTAAGGAGAGAGATTTTGGGGGAAATGTTGGTGGTGTGGGGGAGTTTTGAACCGGAGAGAGTAATTGTGGTTGGGGATCTTAATCTAAAGTGGGTAAAAATGTTGTGGAGGGGTAGTAGGAAAATTTTGGGGTGCCAGGGGTAAAAAAAAAGGGGGAAACCCGTTAATTGAGCTATGTGTAGAAAAAGGTTTGGTAATAAGTAATACATATTTTATAAAAAAGGGATAAATAAGTATACAAGGTATGATATAGCACGTAAGGAAAGTAGCTTGTTAGATTATATATTCGTGGATAAAAGTTTGATGGGGGGCTTCAGGATGTACATGTTTATAGGGGGGGCAACGGATACATGGGATCATTATTTAGTTGTAGCTACAGTTAGAGAAAAAAGATAGATGGGAAAAAAAGAAAATGGAAACCCAAAAAAGGAAAGAGGTAAAAGTGTATTAACTAAGGGAGGAGGAAGTTGGGGTGAGATATAAGCAACTATTAGCGAAGGTGGGCTAGTGCAAGTAGGGTAGGGGGGTTAAAAAAAGGATTTTGGGATATTTTTAAAAATGCAGTATTGGAATGTGGGGCAGAAGTTTGTGGCTATGGAGGGTGGGTGCGGAGAAGAAGAAAGGGTGTGATAAAAAAAAAAAAGGTAGCTTATGGGGTTTTTTTACAAAACAGAAGTGTTAATAGAAAGCAGAGTTAAAGGAGAGTAAAAAAAAGGTGAAAAGAGGGGGGAGAGGCAAAAGAAAAAGCGGGTGAAAGAATGGGGGAGGCTTTTTTTTGGCCCCAAAAAAATTTTTGTGGGAAAAAAAGAAAAAGCCTAGGGGAAAGAATGGATTTTATTAAAAACAAGTAGGGGGGGGAGATGGGGAGCTGGAGGTATTGGGTAGATGGAGGGAAAATTTTTAGGAACTTTTTAAAAGTCGATGAAAAAAGGGGGGCGGTAATTTCATGTACTGGCCAGGAGGTATAACATGTTTAATGAAGAAGAGCAGGATTTAGTGTGGGGGGGGTGCGTGAGGCATTACTGGGGAAAGAAAGGGGGGAAAGCAGCTGGAACTGACGGGATCATGACAGAAATGTTAAAAGCAAGGGGGTTGTTTGGAGTGGTTGGATTTTTTTTTAATAAATGTTTAAAGAGGGGAAGGACCTAGGTTGGCAGAGAATTTTGTTTTTATATAAAGGGAAGGGGATAAAAAAGATTGTAAAATTATAGGGAATAAGTTTACTGAGTATACCAGGTAAAGTGTTGGGAGGGGTTTTTATTGAAAAAATTAGAGGTAAGACAAAAGTAGGATTGCAGATGAGCAAGAAGGCTTTAGAGTGGGTAGGGGGTGTGTAGATCAAGTGTTTACAGTGAAGCATATATGTGAACAGTATTTGATAAAAGGGGGTAAGTTTTCATTGCATTTATGGATTTAGAAAAAGGGATATGATATGGATAGGGGGGCAATGTGGCAAATGTTGCAAGTGTATGGAATGGTAGTAAGTTGCTGAAAGGGATAAAAACTTTTATGAGGATAGTGAGGCTCAGGTTAGGGTGTGTAGGAGAGGGAGATTACTTCCCGGTAAAGTAGGTCTTAGACAGGGGTGTGTAATGCACCCTGGTTGTTTAATATATTTATAGATGGGGTTGTAAAAGAAACGAGGGGGTTGGGGAGAGGGGTGGGATTAAATTATGAGGAATTAAATGCAAAATGGGGTTGACACGGTTACTTTTTGCTGATGATATTGTGCTTATGGGGATTCTAAAAAAAAGTTGCAAAAGGGTTTGTGGACGAGTTTGGGAGAGGGGTAAAGGAAGAAAGTTGAAAGTGAACATAGATAAGAGTAAGGTGATGAGGGTATCAAACATTTAAATAAAGAAAAAAAAAGGATATCCCTTGGAGAGAGGGATTATGGAAGACGTAAATGTTTTCAGATATTTGGGAGTTGACTTGTCAGCTTTTTAAAGGATGAGGTTAACCATAAATTGATGAAGGAAAAAGGTGAGTGGTGCGTTGAGGTATCTGTGGAGACAAAAAAAGTTATCCATGGAGGCAAAGAAGGGAAAAGTCGAAAATATAGTGGTACCAACACTCTTTTATGGGTGTGAACATGGGTTGCAAATGCTGCAGCAGGGGGAGGCTGGAGGCAGTGGGGAAAGTCCTTTTAAGGGCAATGTGTTGTGTAAATATTATGCAGAAAATTCGAAAGTGGAAATTAGGGGAAGGTGTGGAGTTACTAAAAGTATTTGTCAGAGGGCTGAAGAGGGTTGTTGAGGTGGTTTGGTCATTTAGAGAGAATGGATCAAAGTAAAGACTTGGGGAACGTTAAATCTTAGGGGAAGGAAGGCGGGGGTGGGGTGTCCTCGAAAAAGGGTTTGGGGGGAGGGGGAAAGGGGGTTTTGTGGGTGAGGGGTTGGACTTCCAGCAAGCATGTGTGAGCGTGTTAGATAGGGTGGATGGGGACGAATGGTTTGGGACCGACAAGCTGTTGGAGGTGAGCAGGGTAATATTTTGTGAAGGGGTTCAGGGGAAAACCCGTTAATTGATTTTTGGACTTGAGTCCTGGGAAAAGGGGAAATACAATGCCTGCACTTTAAAGGATGGGTCTGGGGTAGGCATGGGAGGACTTATTCTCAGCTGTCGTATCTGAAACGCCTCTGCAAAGACAGTGATTACCTATTGGGTTGGCGGTGAAAGCCCGGGAAAGGAACAAACCACTGCACCAACCAGTTGAAGATAAAGAGACGGGGTCAAGAGCTGGAGCTCGCCCCTCGGCCACACCTCATTGAGAAAATATACATTCTGATGCAAGACATCATTATCAAAACGACTTTCTTGTTACGAATACTGGGGGAGGAGAGAAAGTGCCACACGACAGAGAGAAAGTGCCACACGACAGAGAAAAGTGCCACACGACAGAGAGAAAATAAAATCCAGTCCATTGTTGAGGAAAAAGCAACCTTGGATAATAATGAATAATAGTGACACCAGGATCCCAGCTGAGGAGATATTATTACTGTTAAATATATTCATGGGGAACAGCTAAGCCCGTAGGGGGTCACAGAGCTCCTGGGGGAAACGGAAATGAGCAGGTGCGACCTAGCTCCCCCCCTCTCCCCCGCTGCGCTAAGCATATTTAGCTTTTCTTAGCCTTTGTTATTGCTGTGTAATTATTATATTGAATACTGTAATAACACACTGCTGATGTATCCCGTTTTGTTAAATATAAAAAAAAAAATCAATGTAGCAAAAATAGTAACATTAACAATGGGGTTAATGTTTGGATACACAGGAGAGCTTGTGTCTTCACCCTGATGTTAGACAGTAGAGCTTGGGGTCTTCACCCTGATGTTAGACAGGAGAGCTTGTGTGTCTTCACCCTGATGTTAGACAGAAGAGCTTGTGTCTTCACCCCGATGTTAGACAGGAGAGCTTGTGTCTTCACCCTGATGTTAGACAGGAGAGCTTGTGTGTCTTCACCCTGATGTTAGACAGGAGAGCTTGTGTCTTCACCCTGATGTTAGACAGGGGAGCTTGTGTCTTCACCCTGATGTTAGACAGGAGAGCTTGTGTGTCTTCACCCTGATGTTAGACAGGAGAGCTTGTGTGTCTTCACCCTGATGTTAGACAGGAGAGCTTTGTGTCTTCACCCTGATGTTAGACAGGAGAGCTTGTGTGTCTTCACCCTGATGTTAGACAGGAGAGCTTTTGTGTCTTCACCCCGATGTTAGACAGGAGAGCTTGTCAGAGGCGACGAGACAATACTTGCTAAACTGGGGCATCAATGTGCTAAGTGGGGATAAAAAACTCATCGCTCAATACTGAGTGATAATTCATGACACAAATATCTAAAATATAGATTCACTTTGCATTCTGTATCGGAATGACACTTGATGTATTAGATACTGGGCCTAAATGTCGTTCTTTTGGGGGACACGTTGCAAAGACACAGATAGAAACGTAGTCTCAAAAGCTTGTTCTGCATAGTGTTTTTCATCAATGTTTTATCATTATCTTGGTTGGTGGGATGTTTATTATAGCGACCAGGTAAGACTGTTTTTTTTAACATTATTCGAGGGGTGGACGGCCTTGGCCCGAGCAGTGGGACTGCCACGGAAGTGTGCCACCCTGTACACAACAACATTGTGTTTATGTGTTGGTAGCTACTGAAGCAGAGCTGTTTTTGTGATGCCCCGTCTTCAGTGTTTGTGATGCCCCGTCTT
The DNA here is from genome assembly GCA_009830355.1 of Cherax destructor. Classification (NCBI taxonomy): domain Eukaryota; kingdom Metazoa; phylum Arthropoda; class Malacostraca; order Decapoda; family Parastacidae; genus Cherax; species Cherax destructor. The sequence continues at coordinate 18,189 of WNWK01028229.1, read as the reverse complement.
CAGTGCTTGTAGCTACAGGAATATGGCAATGCTCGAGATAATGTTTTCAGTTTTTAAAACTTCACCACCAACTGTACTGGTAGTACCTGTTGTGTTAAGGACTACCACCATCACCACCACCACAGTACTTTCAATACCTGTTGATGTTACAGGACTACCACCATCACCACCACCAAAACTGGCAATAGCTGTTGATGTTATATACAGACTCCCAAATCACCACCACCCCCAACCACCACTACAGTATTGGCTGTACCTGTCGATGTTACAGGTAGTTCTTCGTGTACTGACAATTTTTTACAGGTTTCCTACTGAAATTTTGGAATGTGGGGGTATTACATATTATGTATTTGACAGCGTTACATTCGTGAAGATTACAGTCTCACAGCACCGTTGCCCCCGCCTCTTAGAAGATGTTGGGAGGAAGACCGAGGAGCCAGTCGTGCCCAAGTTAAATGGGAACGCGAGGCTGGAGTGGAAGGGAACAGTCTGCCGTTTTGACCATTTCATAGTGACAGCTGAAAGGTTTGCTTCCGCGGTTTTCCCCTCGCTGACAAAAAAAAGAACAGCTCTGGCACACGATGCAGTAGCCCATCGGAAGATCGGATCAGAGATCTAGTCGGGGAGGTTGAGTCTCAGGCAGGACCGGGAAACACTGCTTTGTGCCAGGATTTGGATATCTACTTAGAGAACAGAGATTAACTTACGAGAATTATTATCTAAAGTCTCATCATAAAAGGGAAGGGTGTGATTCTTGTTCTCAGTGGGGGTGAAGTCACCCCCTCCAGTTGTAAGTCAATTCCCCCCAGGTGTAAGAGATAAGAATGTATGTAGATAAATGGTTAAGAAAACCCGACAAGTTGATAAATTAATGAGGAAATGTTTGCCAAAAGGGCTTCATCGTCTAATACAAAGCATGAAGTTGTAAGGAGAGGAGAGTTTGAGGTAATCAGCCCCTCAGCCGGAGTCGATGTTCAGTCCATCTCTTGAAACTACCTGGAGAGAGTTTCGGGGTCAACACCCCCGCGGCTCAGTCTGAGACCGGGTGGGGTCCGAGGGGATCAACCAGGCTGTTACTGCTGGCCACACGCTCTGACGTACGAACCACAGCCCGGCTGGTCAGGTACTGATTTTAGGTCCTGTCCAGCGTTGAAGAAAACTTACGTATGGGGAGGCATACAAAATGTACTCATCGCCCCGTTTTTCACACTGAATGTTGATCTCCTGCCGATTTTTTTCCTTTATGGGCCCAAACCCCCCTTGCCCCCTTGTCCAAAAAAGGAGAATGGTGAAGAACAGAAGGAGTTTTAAATCAGCCCTCAGCTTTGGTCAAATGTAACCGAAATTTGCTGTATTTTTTTCAAGATTGATGGAATGATTCATCGACCAAGGCTGAGGACTGATTATTTCAAACTCCCCCTGTTCTTACCATTCTTTGTATGGTAAAAACCACGTGTGGCGAAACTTTTCCCTAAATAAAGATATGGATCCCAGGTTATAACCTATTCAGATGCGACAGACTAAACAGGCAAAAAGGGGGGAAGGGGGGTTGGCCTGTACGTCACAAGTCCTCATTTCCTCAGAACTACTAAACACCCAAATGATGTGGTTGAAGTTTTGGGAGAAAGATTGAAAACCAAAATCTTGTCATTGTGGTTGTATAAAGCACCCAGATGCAACTTCCAACGATTCCGGGAGCAGCTTTTTAAAATTGACCACGTCTGGAAAATCCCCAACCCTGCCCCAAACATCTTGCTACTGGGAGATTTAAAATTTAGACACCTAAAAAAGGGGGGTGTAGAAAATAATATTTTTGGATCACCCCCGGAGGCAGCTCAGATGAAAAATTCACAAACGAGCTATTAAATCTCTGCACCAAAATTTATTTTTCCAACAAATATTAGAGCCTACAAGACTAGAAAATACCCTGGGCCTCATCTTCACTAACAACGACGATCTGATACGTAATATAACCGTATCAAAAACAATGCCTCAGATCACAACATAATAGAGATACAGAAATGTATGCACAGGGGTCCTGACCGTAAAATGTGATCATCATGAGGGTGTCTTCACAAAATTCAATTTGAATAACAAAAACATACCGGGGAACAATTGGCTGCTAACCCGGAGTTGGTTGGCTAAGCAGTTTCTGAGGTTTCCTGTCGTAGGATGTTTGCAGATTTAAAAGGTTAGTTGAAAGGTGTATCTGATAAAGTCTCCCAAAAGGGGGGTGCATTTATCCTTGTTGTTGGACATAGAATGGTTCTGGTGGTGTTCATTAGTTGGGGGGGGTTTTCTCTGACTGATAAAAGAACTCCTGCATATCATATAGTTTCTCTTTCTTAGTTTGTCTGCCGCATTTATTGCAATGATTTCTTGAGATGTGCAGGTCTTCCATCCTGATTCTGTCTCTAAGCCTGATGCCAGTGAAAAAGCTGTAACATGTTGGTTTAGTTGTTGGACATGGGTCACAAGGGTATCCCAGAAAGGGGTCTCATCATCATCTTGTAAAGGTGCATCTTGATATGGGGGGGGGCTTTTTGAATATGAATAGTTGACAAAGGTTCACTTTCTTGGTGAGGGAGATGTTGGGGAGCAATCTTCGATCTCTCCCAGGATCTTGTTTGGGTTTCTGACAGCGATACATGAACCTCTGATGGAATTTTCCCCCTTTGTCTTCTATGGTTGAGGGAAACAGCCGATGGTGCTGTGGGACTTTATCTGGGTTAGTTGTGATTCTCCTTTTTTCTCCCAGTTAGCTGTTCTTCTTTTTCCCTCATTCTTTTTTTTCTATTATTTCCCTATGCTTATTAGCACCTGATATGGGGTGGATTATACTACATGGAAAACATCGTCTGCAAATTGGTATGATGGTATCATTAATTCGGCTGTGGAGATCTTTTAATTATTGAAGAGTATGGGGCTGAGGCATGACCCCGGGGACTCACTGCCCTGAAGGGTATTGCTGACTTTTTATTGAAGGTCGGGATGAGTTCTACCTGTTAAGAAGTTGTATATAGCCTGAGAAAGGTCAAGTTGTGGTCTGGGAGGTCGGCGGGTTTAAATTAGTCAATCATGCCACAGGCTGTCGAAGGCTTTTTTACGTCCCCAGTTGCAATTAGGGGAAAAGGGTTCCCCTTTATAAATTAGACACATATGCAACATTTGGGGATCTTTATTGAAACGTTTTTAAAACAGTGGGTTCATCATCCATACAAAAGGGGAATCGTAAAGAACAGGAGGGTTTGGGGGGTATTAACCTTGAGTCGATGTTGTCAGTCCCTCAATCTTGAACAAATACTGCAAAGTGCTGAAAGCTTTCTGGTTTCCGGTTGTCTTTTTTGGGGTTTTTTGGGTTAAAAAACATCCTTGTTGTCTTAAATGCCACGGGGGAAATGTCCAGACCCCAAAGACAACATTAAAGACGTTTCCCAAAGAGACATCTTAAAATTCGGGTAGGTATTTTAAAATTTTTTGCTGTTATGCCTGGGGGGCCCAAAGGGGGCCCTTTTTTTCATTCGGCCAATGATTTGGGGGCATCCCCCTGGGGGGAATTTCTAGTGAGAAGGTGTTCTTTTTAGAGATGTATCTATTAATGGTTTGGGGGGAAGTTTTCCCCTTTTTTCGCCCTGTTATTGGTTAACGGGAGTGGTTATTTTTAAATTTAAAAATCATCTCCCATCATTGTATGAGAAATTTTCTCTTAGACTTCTTCCCAAGCAAACCTTTTTTGTGGGTCCTCAGCGGGGGAAACCTTCCCTCACCTCGTCGGTGAAGGATTTTTGGGTGTTAGTGGGTGGGTTTTCCCCCCCCTTAAACCCTGGATCTCCTCCAGAACTTTCTGGACGTTTTTTGTATTTTTAAACCCGGGAAACAAGATTTTTCCCATTTTTCTTTTTTGTGCTGTGTGATAGCTTTGCGCAGTGGCAATATCGTAACCAATGAGGTTCATCCGAGGTGCGTTTACTGGTGGGGCTAAAAACAATATTTGGGTGATTGGGGTGATTAATTATCCTTTTGCAGTCCTCCCCGTGTGGGCTGTCCTGTGTGAAAGTGCCTACAAACCCCAGCGGGGTAATTAGTCATGCTGTCCAACCCCCCTGGTTTTTTTTTGTACTGCTGGTAGATCTTGGAAGTTGTTATTTCCCGGCTTCCCCTTGTGGCCTCTGTGTTTCCCCTTTCGTAAAAGGAGTTGTTGCCTCATCTATTGCAGGGGGGGGTTGGTTCTCAAGAGAAATATAGGGTCCTTTTCTAGATAGTCCTGAAGGGCAAAGCCTATGTTTTTGGGTTTTGGGTTTTTGGGGTGGGTGTGGGAACGGTAAAACGGGGTTTTTTTTATGACTGGGATGTGATCAGACCCAAACGTTTACCGCCTGGGGAGACTCTGCAGGGGAAAAGGTCACAATCCCTGTTGGATAGTACTACGTCAGGTGCCCCTTGGAGCCCCCCTTTGACAAAGAAGGGGCCCTTTTAACGATAAGTTTTTTGCTGTCATAATATTAATAGTTTTTTCCCCCCTTTTGGTCATTTTGGGGTTGGCGGGGGCCACAGTTGAACAGAGGGGGGGGGGTGGGCTTTGAAATCCCTGCTAGGACTGGGGGACTTTTTTGCGAGTAACCGGTGTATGGGGTTAACTCTATGTACGGCTGCCTGGGAGGAAAGTAACCTGTTCCCACAAAAGCCGCATATGAGGTCGACTTTTTATCGCTAAGATGTTGTCCTCGTCAACATGGATGTTGTGGAATTGTGCCCCTGTTTCACAAGGTGGCTACCCACTGAAGGGCCCTCTGGATTTCCCCGAGTGTTAAAAAAACCAGTTAGTTTTATATGTTGGCTGTCTGGCTGCTGTTTCGTTCAGAAGGATAACCCCCGGATTGTGGTTGCATGGTTCTGTTTCAAGAATTTTTGGGGATGTTGATTTAAAAAATTGCTGTCCCCATTATTTTACGTGTTCAGTGTCGGTGTGCGTACAATGAGTTGGTGTCTGAGGTAATAGCCGCCTGGTGAGGACATGCCCCACGTGGATTTATTGGGGATGAAGGGGCTGTAATCCTGAGTGGTTTTCTGAAGAAGAATTGTTTTGGGGGTCATCGGTACTGTGCTAATGGTAACGTCGAGTGACGAATCGGGTGGTTCACCACCACCAACAGTGATGGACCAGGTGGTTCCCCCCCCAACAGTGATGGACCGGGGGGGTCATAGTACCATGATGGACCAATGATCCCTAGCACCAACAAATGGACTAGGTGTCCACAGCCCCAAAAGTGATGGACCAGGTGGTCCACTAGGGCCCCAAAAATGATGGACCGGGGGGTCCACTAGCCCAAAAAGTGATGGACCAGGTGGTTCACTAGCGCCAACAGTGATGAAAAAGTGGTCCACTTTTACGACACCTACCACACAGTGTATTACACCTAAAAAAGTGTTTCACCTACCCCACCCTGACTACATCTAAAAATGTACTACATCTACCACACAGTGTATTGCATCACCACCTGTTTCCCTCTACCCACAGTGAACTACACCCCCCCCACAGTGTATTACACCTACCACACTGTACACATCACCCAGTGTATTACATCTACCACACAGTGTACTACACCTACCCACAGTGTATTACATCTATCACACAGTGTACTACACCTACCACACAGTGTATTACACCTACCACACAGTGTCCCCCCCAATTTTTTACCACCACACCCCCTTTAAACCCCCCCACCTTCCACCCCCCTTTTCTACCCCTTTTCCACACAAAAAATTTTTACACCTACCAGGGGAATTTTACTACACCTCCCCCACACTGTACTACACCACCACACAGTGTATTACCTAAAAAGTGTACTACACCTCCCCGTGTATTACACCTATCACACAGTGTACTACACCTACACAAAAATGTATTACCCCTCCCCCACAATGTACTACACCTACCACACAGTGTATTACACCTACCACACACTGTACACCTAAAAATGTATTCACCTACCACACAGTGTACTACACCAACCACACAGTGTACTGCCCCACCACACAGTGTACTACCCCTACCACAAAAAGGAACATACCACCACACAGTGTACTACATCTACCATACTTTTTTATTACCCCACCACACATTGTATTACCCCCAAAAAAAATTTTTCCATCTACCACACAGTGTACTACACCTACCACAAAAAAAGGGTTACATCTACTACACAGTGTATTACACCTACCACACAGTTTATTACACTGTGGGGAGGTTAAAAGGGGCCCGTTATCCAAGTGTAAAGGGAGTTTTGGGAAAAAAAAACACCAAGAAAATGCTTTGAATTGTACTTCCTTCACCAAGCAATTATATGTATATTATGAGTTTTGTATTTTCCTTCAAAATATATTATAAGGCTTTGTACAAGTATGTACACTATATATAAGGAGAGTATTAGTGCACGCCACGGTAGTCAAGGCAAAACAGCACCCAATAGACAGAGACGACCGTACAACAACCAGCTCAATGCAGGAATGACAATAAATTTAGCCGAGGGGAACCAAAATCACCTTTTCCATTGCCAGACCCGCATTATCTTGGCGAACCAAATCGTTGATTTGGTGAGGGCTCCAACACCAAACCCTTAACGATGGTTTGCTGGTTGGAGGGGCAGCCTATGTGGGTGTGTTTAACATCCCGAATAAGGTTGACGTACTTTTGCATGCAACACTCCCACCCAAAAGTGCTTGGACTAGGTTTCCCACCTCAAATGGGTAGAGGCCGCCATGACACGTTACAATAATGGGACCACCTTTCCCTCAATCATCCCAATCATTAGATAAGCTAAACTTTTCTTGAGACATAAAGTCTGGATTTAAACTTAAAGTGAGACAGAAGACGGAAGGGATAACGAAAGGTCCAAGATACCTGCGGTCGAAAGAGACTATCCCCTAAAAAACCACTAAAAAAAAAAAAAAAGAGCTGGCTCCACCCAAAGTCCCCAACACATCCTAACTTTTTTTAACCTAGATAAACATCCAACCGCATATTGTTTTTGCCAGGAATTGTATAATCTTATATTGTAGGGTTGCAGCCCAATGCTACAAGCGGGGGAGTCTTGTGCTGTGATTTTTCATGGATTGGAATTACACCAGAGGGTTGTGGTCGCTGTAGATGTGACCACCTGAGACGTCTTCCCAGGTAAATATCGAAGTGCTCTAATGAATATCAGAGCCAGAGCCTCCTTCTCTATAGTGGAGTAGGCCCTCTGGTGTTCCCCATACTTAGATGAGAAAATGCCCACAGGCTCACCTATCATCCCCAGATTGCAGAAGCACTGCCCCAACCCCAGACTCACAAGCATCTATGTTCTGTAAAAAAGGGGTTTTTTAAAAAGTCTGGAGACAAAGAATGGGTGCAGTACTAAGTAATCTCTTTGCTTCGTAAAAGCATCTTGATATTCTGGGGTCCAATTAAAGGGAACTTTGTGACTGGTAAGTGAGGTTGAGGGGCAACAATATCTGCAATTTTTTACAGAATCTTCTATGAAACCCTACCATCCCTAGAAAACGTTCTAGGGATGTCCTGTCAGGGGTACTGGATAATTTTCAATGGCCAGGATTTTTGCAAATTTAGGGGCCACTTTGCCACTACCTACTTCATTCCCAAAAATTAATAGTAGATTGGCCAAAGGATGACTTTGATAAATTAACAGTTAAATGAAAACTCTAGAAGGTCTCAAAGAGAGTCTTAAGCCTAAACATATGTTGGTCCCAAGTATCCGACACAACAACTGTGTCATCTAGGTAAGAGGCAGTGCCTTCAAGTCCTTTAATAGCCTGATGGATCAGAGTTTTTCATTCCGAAAAGAGGTCACTGTATATTGATAATGACCTCCTGGAATTACGAAGGCAGGATTTCTTTCCCCTTATCTGTTAAAGGTACTTGATAGTAACCTTTAAGGAGGTCCAATTTGGATACAAAAGTAGCCTTACCCACAAAGTCGATTACGTCATCCAGACGTGGCAGAGGATAGGCATCTGCAATTGTGACCTCATTCACCTTACAGTAGTCTGTAACATTCGAAACCCTCCATCAGCTTTGTTAACAAGGATGCACGGTGAAGCCCATGGACTAGATGACTCCTCCACTAACCCATGCTCTAACAGAAATTCTACCTCCTGCTGAAGTAGCCTCTGTTTTTCAGGATTAGCTCTGTAGGGGGAGAGTTTAATAGGTTTAGAGTTTCCAACATCTACATCATGATATCCTAGTGTACATTTTTTCGGCACATCCGAAAAAATATCAGGATAAGACTGTAGGAGCGCAGTTAAACTAGTTACTTGATTCTTAGTCAGCCCCAACATTAAAGGGTTAGGGTCCTTGAGGAGGACCGAATTGGGAAGCTTTACATTAATCTCAGAGTGCAAAGAGTCAGGGTCATCAGAGGCAGAGGACAGAGTCATTACTGGGACTTTATCTGGTGTATTAAAAGCTTTAATTTGATTAATGTGGTAGGTTTTACTTTTTGAGGTCTTGTCAAGGGGAGATACCACATAATTTACATCAGATAATTTACTTACAATTTGCATGGGTCCCGTAAATCTAGCTTTCAAGGTGTGGCCAGGTATAGGCTCCTGTACCAACACCTTATCTCCTGGATGGAAGGAGCGAAGCTTAGAATTCCTGTCATACCTCTGTTTCATTGTATTCTGAGTTGCCTTCAAGTTAGGCTTAGCCACCTGCAACCTTGAGAAGGGTTGTAGAGGGTTGCGGAGGTGTCTTCTCCCATCCATCCTTCTTTGAGCACAAGTAGAGGACCTCGTACATTGTGCCCAAAAATCAGCTCAAATGGAATGTACCCTGATTTGGTGATGGGGCCCCAACACCAAACCCTTAACGATGGTTCGCTGGTTGGAGGGGCAGCCTATGTGGGTGTGTTTAACATGCTCCGAATAAGGTTGATGTACTCTTTGCATGCAACAGTGTATTACACCTACCACACAGTGTACTACACCTACCACACAATGTACTACACCTACCGAGCTATATACTGACTTATCATTCGGTATACTACAACTTCCAGTTTGTATATATACATAAAATACTGTATACTAAATCTATCACACAATATGAACATATACTCAAACGTTTTCGCATCTGCCACACAATATACGTACATACATAGAGCATATGTCCGAGTATATGTCCGAGATACCGGGAAACACTGCATTTAAACAACGGAAGGAACACACAGGGCCTGGAGCTGCGACTCGACCCCTGCAGCCACAAATAGGTGAGCGCGTGCCCCACACAAATGCATGAACACACATGCATAAACAAACGCACGAATATACAAGGTTGAGGGAAATAGGACTAACAACACTGGAGGAAAGAAGGGTCAGAGGAGACATGATAACGACATACAAAATACTGCGGGGAATCGACAAGGTAGACAGTGACAGGATGTTCCAGAGAGGGAACACAGAAACAAGGGGACACAACTGGAAGCTGAAGACTCAGATAAGTCAAAGGGATGTTAGGAAGCATTTCTTCAGCCACAGAGTAGTCAGGAAGTGGAATAGTCTAGAGAAAGATATAGTGGAGGCAGGAACCATACATAGTTTTAAGACGAGGTATGATAAAGCTCATGGAGCAGGAGAGCAGAGACCCAGTAGCAGACTGCGAAGAGGAGGGGCCAGGAGCTGAGTCTCGACCCCTGCAACCACAATTAGGTGAGTACAATTAGGTGAGTACAACAAGCTTAATGTCTAATCAACATGTGCCTAGAACAAAATGGTAACTAACACACAAACACGAGGTGAGGCCAGGAGCTATAAATCGACCCCTGCAACCACAAATAGGTGAGTACACACACACAGACTGGGAAGAATTCCTAAGAAGTCCCGAGAAGTTGATTATTTATGTGATACATCGACCCCCATTCTTAGAGCCGAGGGAGACTGTTGAGCTCACAATGTAACTCTCATCATTGTTTGTATTAGTAAATAATACCAAGATTTTGGATCTTAATTATTCCACTAAAGTGGATGTCCTTGAAGCTTTACAACCCAGAACATAACTGTGGTCAACAAGCTTTTAAATGTCACCTAGACCAGTGTCTGATTGTCATTTGTCAGTCTGGTCAGTTGGTCTCTTCCAGGACGCTGCCTTGTTGCTAGTGAAGGGTTCTTGATCCAAAGAATCTGGTTATCCTCCTATTCCTTAAATCATACCTGTTTATTTCCGGTTCCAGAAACACTGTATGTCAGGTTATAACCGAACATGAGCCTTCTACCTCTTTATAAGCCAGAGTTACTGCCAGATTCCTTGACGCTAGTGAAAAGGTCTTGGTCAAGGAAATTAGAATTATCCACCCCATTTTCCAGGTGCTGTATGAATCCCACTGGATTAGTGCCTCCCCATACATATAATAATATGACAACAGTTAAATGAAAGTTGTGAAACTTTTCACGCGGAGAGTTAGGCGCAGGTTAAGGTATTAGAAGAGAGGCGGATTATTTTCCAGTAACAGTAGTCATTAGACAGGAATGTATGATGTCACCGTGGTTCTTTGACATATTTACAAAGGATTCATCAAAGAATCGAATGCTAAGGTGTATGCAGCTCTTTAATTGTTTTTATAATGTGAATGCTCTTGTTCCCAGGAATTGAAGCTGCAGAATCGATACGGATACTGGTAAAGAAAGATCCAGACATCTCATTAGTAGGTAAGAATATGAGTAGCATTATTTCTGTATAAATTAAGAGTCTTTAAAGAATTTTTTTTTGTTACTTTACCTAGAACCTTTTTATCACTAAAAGATCAAACAATATTTTTTTTTAATTTGTGACTCTTATCTTATAAGTTTAGTGCTGAAGTTGTCGACAGTGTCGAGAAAGTTGGACTTCCCTGTTCCAGACTCTGAAGCTGAACACTTCTCCAGAGTGAGAGACTGACCACCTCAAGGGTGATGGACTGATTACATCATCTTTACTTCGCTACCACACCTTCTGCCTCTATATTTGACTGAAGAAGCCTACTGTGTAGGCGAAACATTTCAATCAACAATAAAGATACCCAACTGCTGCATAGGTGTCTTACTCTTCATCTTGTAGGTATTATGTACCATTCTCAACATACATTAACGGTGATCACACACTGTATTAGGGGGACTGTCTTTGAGCAGATGGTATTTGCACACATATGTACAGTATTGACTTGTGGTTGTGTGTGAGTTGGATACGTCCATATTTGCGATGGTTTTGTGAGTTTTGTTTGAGTTTTACATATGGTTAGTCAGGAGTTTAATTTAGATAACTTACTATTTATGGATTAATTAGGTTGCAGTTGGCATACGAGACATCAACTTGTAATCATATACTATTTCATCATTAATGTTTTATCATGTGTGCTACTCTCATGAAAATTTTAAATATATTCGTAAAAATGGGTGCATTTTATACCTCTTGGAGGCTAGTACACCAAACGGGGAGTAGAATGAAATTAGCTCAGAGGCACCCACCACCGTATGTCCTCGCATCAAGGTAAAACACCAGCTCTGCTGGGTGCTTGGTTCTTGAGGATTGCGTGGTCCTTTGGGTTAGAGCGTCGTGTGTGATTTTCGCTCACCATGAGGCGGGCCAAAACGACATGGGTTCGAATCCTCGGTTAGTCGCAGTGTTGTTATTGGTATATATGTCGTGCCGATTAGGTAAAACTTGCGATTTTGCTTAAATAGAAACGCTCTTCTTGCCATATAAGACAAGCGAAAATTTGTTTATGCAATAATTTCGCAAAAAATCATTCTGAGCCTAACGAAAAAATATATTTCATTGTGTTTGTTTATTTTTAAATTATTGTAAACTTATCTAAACTATATTGAGTTCGGTTAGGCTAAATTAAATTCCCTTGTTATAATAAGGTTAGGTAAGTTTTCTAAGATTCTTTTTGGGTTTAAAATTAAAAATTTACATCAATATAAATGAAAAAAAAATGTCTTTAAACGTATAAAAGAAAATTTTAGAAAGGACTTAATTTTAGATGAGTTCTTCCTAATTGACCAGTTTTTACCTATTAGGCACGACATTATATATATATATATATATATATATATATATATATATATATATATATATATATATATATATATATTATTATTTAATTCGATTGGTAAACTTGCTATTTTGGCAACGTTCATCTTGCCATATAAGACAAGCGAAAATTTGTGTATGCAATAATTTCGCAAAAATCATTCTGAACCTAACGAGAAAATATATTTCATTGTGTTTATTTATTATTAAATTATTGTAAACGTATCTAAAATATATTTAGTTGGGTTAGGCTAAATTAAATTGCGCTTGTTGTAATAAGGTTAGGTAGTTTCTCTTGGTACAAAATTATAAATTTTACATTAACATAAATGAAAAAATATATCTTCAAACGTATAAGATAAATTTTTAGAAAGGACTTAAATTTTAGATGAGTTCTTGCTAATTGACCATTTTTACCTATTAGGCACGACATATATATATATATATATATATATATATATATATATATATATATATATATAAAAATTTATATAAACCATATATTTTCCCTGGATAGTCAAGTCCCTAATGAGGTCCCTACTGCTCAATTTTCAGGTCAAGCTACCCTACGTTCCAGTATTTATCAGAAATAATATTTTATCTTTACTATCCTGTATTATTCCGACTGGGTTTTCCTGCTCTAACCCAAATTCCGTGGTGGTGGCAGTATATATGAATAATTGAGAGAACTGAATCCTACCTTTCTTTTCTCTAAAATTGTATTTATTCCCATTTTTGCTTAATTCTTGTTTTATTTATATATTTTAGTCCACTAATTCCCTCCTGATCTCCGCCTGTGGGAATATAGACAATTTGGCATCGTCTGGTGCTCTGACGACCCCAGGGTGGGACTGGGGTGGTAACTTCGCTTCACCTAGGCCTGGCTACTATATCAGTCAGTCTGCTAATATAACAGATAACTCTGTAAATGTATTATCTAAGTTCATGTTGCCATAGTGAGTTACAGATCGACTCAGGCTTCTGTATTCCTATGACATTTGGATTCATTATTTACTTCCTTCCAAATATTATTTGCGTATGATGAGTGGAAGATTTTTCTTTTGTGTATTGAGCAAAACTGGATATATAGGAGTGTGGTGGTGTGGAAGAGGGGGAGAAGTGGGGGGTGAAAGCAGATATGGTGGGAGAGGCGTTGATGGTCTAGAATGAGGGTTGAGGTAAGCTGTGGTAATGGAAACTGATCTGCTGCGCCACGTTCAGAAGTATAGTGACGCAGTATGTAAACATTGCTTAACATGTGAAAATGTGACAACAGAAGACAAGTTGTGATAAAACGACTAAATAAAACGAACCTTTTTTTCACGACGTTATGTTCACATATAGTGAACGAAATGTCGTGTACTTCTATAAATAAAGGTTCTTCTGTTTTCTTGCGTCACCTCTTGAGAAACTCCTATCGGGTGTAGCTGCTCTGGGGAAATCTGCCTGCACCTCACGTTACCTAACCATTCACACCAACTCTGCCTCCTCCTACCCTTTTTCCTGACACCTCATATTACATAAGCTCGTGTTTAAGTGTTTCTTTCACACACACTTCCACTCAGACCACTGAATTCGACCATTAAACCAGAGGTCCCTGCTACTGTGTCCCTCTAGGGCCATCGATTACTCCACCTTCATGTGTCCTTAGACCATAGTTTTTCCACCTCCCAGCCATTGAGTCTGCACCACCTCTCAAGGATAGTTGAGCAACTCAGCAATAAATGTTACTCTCAGTAATTGTTGAGCAACTCACTGCTAGTTGCGTCAGTGACGTTACTAACATATACTTACCTCTATAGCCAAACCAGTGCTTTCCTATATCCTTTATGTAACTGAAGTTATCCAACTTGAAATAGTTGTTTCAAGTTGTTTCCTGGTTATATATTTTCAGCGCCTTATAACAGTGACCTTTGTCAAGTGATTTTTTCCTGGCGAATGAACCAACAACAGTATGTTATTTTCAATAGGCGTGTTAAAGCTCATCGCAAGTAAAACGTTGTTTACACTAATGGATTGTCCATGTGTGATAATTTTTTTAACATCATCTTCAAGCTCCTCTGTCGTGATGTAGAGAAACACAACACTGAACACAGCCCTCGAGAGCTCTGAGCGAACATAGACACTCAGATCTGTGAGGCGGCTAATTTGTTAACATAAGAACATAAGAAAGGAGGAACACTGCAGCAGGCCTGTTGGCCCATACTAGGCATGTCCTTCACTTTCATCCCACTAACAAGATATTTGTTCACCCAATCTTAAATGCTACCCAAGAAATAAGCTTTGATAATTCTATTTACTCATGTCAATTCCCACTCAAATCCAACCCCTCTCACTCATGAATTTATCCAACCTAAATTTGAAACTACCCAAGGTCCTAGCTTCAATAACCCCACTAAGCAGACTGTTCCACTCATCAACTACCCTATTTCCAAACCAATACTTTCCTATATCCTTTCTAAATTTAACCTTATCTAATTTGAATCCATTATTGCGGGTTCTCTCTTGGGGAGATATTCTCAAGACCTTATTTATATCCCCTTTGTTAATCCCATTTTCCACTTGTATACCCCCCGATCATTCTCCCCCCATTCTTCGCCCACAATTTGAATGAAATTTTTGGGTTTTTAATCTTTCTTCATACAAAAATTTCTAATGTATTATTAATTTGTCCAAGATTTTTTTTAGTTACTGGAATTGACCGGGAATTTAACTCGGGAAAGGGGGAGTACTGATGGACCGGGGAAAGGGTAGGTAGTGAAGAGCAACATGGCTCGATTCTGATGGGCCCCTTGAAAAAGGGGAAGCTATGGAATAACCTAGAGTTAAGGGGGGAAAAACGTCATTGGGTGAAATAAAAAAAGTATGTCAATGTGCAAAAATGTTATAGAAATTTAAAAAAGGTTCCCCGAAAATATTGTTTTTGAACTGCTTTGTTGTGAAGAATGGAACCATTTAAGTATCTTTTGTTGATATTTAAAGGGGAAATGATAGTTAATGTTTGGAATAAAAATATCTGTGTTCACGAAAATGTAGCTACTGTGTAGTTGGCACACCTTCTAAAAAAAAACCCCTTTGGGGCCTAAAAGAAACTTATCTATATCTCAGGACTTTAGTTTTCTTAAAATTTTTTATATTACAATAAAATAACGTTTGTATATTCAGTTGGTTGAAAAGGGCAAATAATCAACAATAAACCAAATTCTTGAGCGTAAAAAATTGCCCCGGGTTCATCCCCCAAAGTCAAAAGAAACGACCCCCAAAGTTTCTTTCCCCCTTTTGAGTTAATGGTTTGTTAAGAAGACAGGGAAAAACCGGGTTCGTTGGGGTTGGAATGTGGGGGAGGAAGAGGTGAGGTGGGTTGAGAAAACTGGCGGTAGGGAGAAAGGGGGTTGTGGGTTGGGAGGAGGATATTGGGGTAGGGAGGGAGTTGTTGTTATTAGGGGGGTGGGGTGGATGTGTGTTTACATTAATACACACCGCGTGATGAGGGTGTTATAGTATTAAGCTGCCATAAAAACTAGTTTAAAGGAAGAGAATTAATGTTTTAAAGGGGAGGATGGGCAATGGGAAGGAAAAAAAGGGGTAAGAAGCAAAGGGCAACTTTAAAATAAAAAAGTGAGAGGAGAATGGCGAGAACACAGAAGAAAAATGAGGAAGAAAAAAGAACAGTGGAGCCTCGAGGTTGTAAAAAAGGAATCAAGGCGGAAGAAGGAAGGAGCTTGCCAGCAACCCCTCTCTTTTTGTCTGTCTGTCTGTCTGTCTGTCTGTCTGTCTGTCTTTTTTTTTTCTCTCTCTCTGTCTGTCTGTCTGTCTTTTGTCTGTCTGTCTTCTGTCTCTCTGTCTCTCTCTCTCTGTTTTTTCTCTCTCTCTCTCTCTCTCCCTCTCTCTCTTTTTTCTCTCTCTCTCTCTCTTCCAGCAAACACCAACACAAACATCAGTACGATCAGTTGGGTTTCCCAGTTAGCAAGGGGATGGTGAACGATAGCGCAGCCGGGTTTAAAACCCCGAGGTGATTAAAAATGATAAGATACCAGAAAAAAAAGTCTATAAAAACATGTTTTCTCCAGTAAGTAATGTGAAATTTCTTAAACTATCGTGCTTTTGTCCTTGTCAATACAGTACACTGAAAATTACCCGTTAATTGGGAAAAATTGGAAGTATTTATCCGGTGGGGCTGTTTTTTCCCTTTTTTTAATAATAATAATTATCCGGTGGGGGGTTTAATCCCCCTTTACCCATCATCACCCCTTGGCTTCGCCTCTGGTAACTGTGCCTCTATTAGCTTCCCTCTGATAACTGTGCCTCTAGTAGCTGCGCCTCTGGTAACTGTGCCTCTGGTAACTGCGCCTCTGGTAACTGTGCCCCCCCGGTAACTACGCCCTAGTAGCTGCGCCTCTGGTAACTGTGCCTCTGGTAACTACGCCTAGTAGCTGCGCCTCTGGTAACTGTGCCTCTGGTAACTGCGCCTCTGGTAACTGTGCCCCTGGAAAACCCCTGTAGCTGCGCCCTGGTAACTACGCCCCTGTTTGCTGGCCCCCGGTAACTGTGCCTCTGGTCTGCGCCTCTGGTAACTGTGCCTCTGGTAACTACGCCTCTAGTAGCTGCGCCTCTGGTAACTGTGCCTCTGGTAACTGTGCCTCTGGTAACTACGCCTTTAGTAGCTGCGCCTCTGGAACTACGCCCTAGTAGCTGCGCCTCGGGAAAATGTGCCTCTGGTAACTGCGCCCCTGGAACTGTGCCTCTGGTAACTACCCCTCTAGTAGCTGCCCCTCTGCTAACTACCCCTCATTTGTTGGTCTTTTTAACGCGCCTCTGGTAACTACCCCTTTGGTAACTACGCCCTGGTAACTAGCCTCTAGTAACTGCCCCTCTGGTAACTGTCCTCTGGTAACTGCGCCCGGGGTTTTGCCTCTGGTAACTTTCGCCTCTAGTAGCTGCGCCTCTGGTAACGCCCCTCTAGTTGTTGTGTCTGTTGTAACTGCGCCCGGTAACTACGCCTCTGGTAACTGTGCCTCTGGTAACTCGCCCTAGTAGCTGCGCCTCGGGGCTGCGCCTCTAGTAACTGTGCCTCGGGGAACTGCGCCTCTGGGAAATGTGCCTCTGGAAAAAGTCCCCTTTGGGAACTCGCCTCTATTTGCTGCGCCTCTGGTAACTGCGCCTCTGGTAACTACGCCTCCGGTAACTCACCTCCCAGGTGCGCCTTTTAAAACCCCGCTCCTCTGGTAACTACCCCTCTAGTAGCTGCGCCTCTGGAAAAAGCGCCTCTGGTAACTGTGCCTCTGGTAACTACATCCCCTGGTAACTGCACTCTTGTAACTGCGCCTCTGGGCTTCCCCCCCTGGTAACTGTGCCTCTGGTATCTGTGCCTCTGGTAACTGTGTCTCTGGTTACTGCACCTCTGGTAACTGCGCCTCTGGTAACTGTGCCTCCCGGTAACTGCGCCTATGGTAACTGTGCTCTGACAACTGTGTCCCTGATAACTGTGCCTCTGGAAAATCACCTCTGGTAACTGTGCCTCGGGAACTGTGTCTCTGGTAACTGCGCCTCTGGCAACTCCCCTCTGATAATTTTGGGCCCCTGGAAAATGTGCCTCTGTTATCGGGCCCCCTGGTAACTGTGCCTCTGGTAACTGTGCCTCTGGTAACTGTGCCTCCCGGTAACTGCGCCTCGGGCTGTTCCTCTGGAACGTGCCTCTGGTAACTGTTCCTCGGTTGTGCCTCTGGTAACTGTGCCTCTGGTATTTCTATTTACATTTTAGAAAAGGGTTTTGATGATCCGCACCAGAGACTGTTAAAAAAAAAGTGGCAGCTCATGGCATTGGGGGGGAAAAATTTGTTAAAACAGTCATGGGTCAAATGGAAGCAGAGGTGTGCAAAAAAGGTGTTAAACCCCAGTGGGGATTTTTCCCTGGTGTTACGGGGGTTTTTTTAGGCCCGTTGTTTTTATAATATATATCTATTGATGAAATTTTTGTGTTGAGAAATTTCCCGGGTGACACGAAGATAGGTAGGATAATTGATTCAAACGTAGATGTCAGGGAACTTCAGGAGGATTTAGACAGACTCAATTCCTGGTCAGAAATGGGGGAATTTCGGGGGAATGTAGATAAATGAAAAGGG
>WNWK01028228.1:0-25582 GCA_009830355.1 Cherax destructor | reverse complement strand
GACCCTCATACACAACAAAGGCCGCAGTCAGAATGATAACAAATTCCCACTCTAGACAGCATACTCCACCAATATTCAAAAGTCTCAAACTACTCACCGTAAAGAACATTCATACTTACTCTGTGCCTACTACATATATAAAACTTTACACTCTAATATAAACCCTCTGCTCAAAACTCTCCTCACCAACTTTAATAGGACCCATGACCACAACACACGACACAGATCACTTTTTGATATACCCCGTGTTCATATCAACCTATGTAAAAATTCTATGCACATAAAGGGCCCCAGAATCTGGAATTCATTACCAGTAAATATTAAGATAATCTTGTCTGAAAATCAATTTAAGACTCAACTCAAAAACCACCTACTCACCCAAACCTAAATGATCATGCTATAAACTACTTTGAAAAATGCTCATTGTTACTTTCCTATACGATAATCTCAATTTTTAATAATATGTTACTATTATGTTACCCCTACTCATATTATAAGTTAATGTCAAAATGCTCAATGTTATTTTCCTTAAGATAATCTCAATTCCATATTATCATTCAAGAATCTTAACACCTGTAACAATCTAAGATCTAATATCATTATATAATAATTTAAACAGTAAAATTTCATCATATTGTAATTTTGAAAATAATTTTTAACTAGAATAAACTCAATAAATTTCTCTAATATTAAGTACCTAGTTTTTAAGGACTAGAATAAGCTGCCCCTAATGCCATGGCATGTCAGTGGCTCTCCTTGCACTCAATTTACATTGTAACTTCCAATACCCATGTAACCTGCAATGAAATAAATAGGGTACCCGTCTTCTTCTTCTTCTTCGTTGGGGTTTTATAGGGCCACTGACAGCATACGCCGTATCGAGCCCTGCCGTCCAACGCTCGGAGAAGGAACCTCGACCAAAGTGGAAGGATGTTAGACTAATAACTGCGTATTATATGTCCGTAATGCGCCCTGAAGCCAGCAAGAATGTGCAGGTACAGGCCAATATTTCCTGACGGTCTGGAGGATCAAACCCCTCCCCATTAAGAAGGAGAGGTAGGGTTAAAGATTGCACCCCAAACATGTGCAAGGCCGCACGGAGAACAGTCCGTGCAGAGTGATAACGGGCACCACAGTAGGAAGTTTTCCCACCGTCTCAGGCTGTGAGGGACACCACGGGCAGTACGGAGAGTCCGTCATTCGAAGGCGGTGTAGATGAGCCGCCAGTCGTGAGTGCCCAACCCGGAGGCGAGTCAGTGCAACATCCACTGAGCGATTGGGATGGCGAGCCCAAGGGCAGGGGCCATTGAAAGATCGGACAGAACTCAGTGCCGAAGTAGAGAGGAGCGTACCAGTTCCTTCTGCCACAAATGACGGATTTCCTTCCAAACAGTCCTTGTGAAATCACTGCGGCCCAGTGCAAGAGAGGTAATGGTAGGAAGTGCATGTGCGAGGGAGGCTGCACGATCGGCCACTTCATTGCCCCGAATGCCAACATGGGCAGGTACCCACTGAAGGGAGATGCTCCAACCTGGATTTCGCAAAAACGTAGGATAAGAGACTGTGTCTGTTGGACAAGGACGCGTAGAGACTGTGGACGGTCAGAACACAAAAGTGCAACGGAAGACTGGGAATCAGAAAAGAGAACCAAAGGCTGAGGAGGGAGGTGAGCAAGGACAAAAACCAAGGCCTGATGAATGGCGAAGAGCTCTCCTGCTAGGATCAGTGAGAGGGTCTAACCGCCAGGTTTGACACAGAGAAAGATCAGCAAAGAATGCAGCAGAAGAAGTAGAAGGGGGGGGGGGATTTCGTGCTGAGCCGTCCGTGTAGATGGAGAAGGAAGAACCATATGTGACAGCACGAAACTCTTCAAAGAGAATTGCAGCTATCTGGGGGAGTTTCCTGTTCCTAGAAGGCCAGTCCAGGTGGATGTACTGTGTCAGGTCCATCCAGGGGGACCGGGGAGTGAAGAGGGGAGGGAGTCACCACTGGTGCAGGGAGTGAAAGGTAGGTCAAGGAACGTTGGGCCCTGGCCACAAAGGCCAGGGGGACGCTGCCTCCCACATTCGTGGGGAGAGGCAGCATGGGTGAGTACAAGGCAGAGAGGCCATATGATGGAGCTGTAAGCAGTTCCTTGCCATTCTCATTGACGAGAGGGGGACTATCCCAGACTCTGCTTCCAAGGCTGCAATGGGAGTGAGGAAACGCCCCACATACTGCGGATGGCCGAATTCTGGAGAATATCCAGGCGGTGAAGAGAGGAGGAAGAAGCTGAGCCATACACCTCACTCATAGGTGAGTTTGCTGCGAACCATAGTTGTATAAAATTTAAAGAGGAGGTCTCGATCCGCTCCCCACTTTGTGCCAGAGATCCGGCGCATGAGTGCAGTGCGGCGTGCACATGAGAGGTGGAGAGTAGGGTACCCGTCGTTAAATCAGTACCTTGGTTCATTGACCAATCACAGGCGAGCCCGCCAAAGCTGAAGCAACGTGGTTCACTTGTGGTAAGCACTGGCAGACTTGCCTACCTGCTGGTTGAGTACGGTGAACTCTCTCACCTCTGCTTTGTCATCTGTCACCGTGGTGTACATAGTGACATATCTGTAAATAGTGGGTGAAGGCAAAATGTACATTATAGTCTACTGCTGAGTTTTTTGTTCCAGTTCCCATTACGACCAGGTCTCACAGGCCAGTCTTCACAAAGAAATAAAATTTGTTTGTCAGACACCGGGCCAAGGGGGCGTTGACCCCCGGAACCTCCAGGTACACTCGTACCTAAATAAACTCACCCTGCGGTTTTGGTGGGAAGCTGGTTATTAGACTTAGGCACGGGTGTGGGCGTCCGACTCTGCTGGTGCTCGACGAGGTGGTCCACCTGGTCAAATATAATAATAATTTTTATTTTTACAAGTACATGTACAAGGTATACAGACCATAGCTGACATCAATGACATACTACTATATAGAAAGCCGCTTGTTATTCTGAGCATTTCCCGCAAATTAGGTCAGTTTTGTCCCAGGATGCCACCAACACCAGTCCACTAACACCCAGGTACCTATTTTACTGATGGGTGAACATAGACAACCGGTGTAAGTAAACACGCCCAATGTTTCCACCCTTGCCGGGAATCAAACCCGTACCCTTAGCATCTGAAGCGAGAGCTTTGCCTACCAAGTTAAGAGCCACTGTGGTTAATTTTGTCCCAGGATGCGACCCACACCAGTCCACTAACACCCAGGTACCTATTTTACTGATGGGTGAACATGGACAACAGGTGTAAGGAAACACGTCCAATGTGTCTACCCTCGCCGGGAATCGAACGCGGACGCTCAACGTGTGAGCGAGTTCCACAGGCACTCTTATTCCTGGGTCCCTTATTATTCCTGTGTTATGTAAATGACATGCCCATCAGTGTCAAGTGCAAGCTCCTACTGTATGCGGATGACAGTGCTCTGTTAGTATCAGGTAAAGACCCACAAGATATAGCTAATGTATTAACACTGGAACTGGAGTCCTGCAGCAAATGGTTAGTAGACAACAAGTTATCGTTACACCTCGGGAAAACAGAAGCCATACTTTTGGCACGAAATATAAACTGAGAAGGGTAAATAATTTTAATGTCCAGTGTAATGGGAATCCATCACTTCAGTTTTCTCAGTAAAATATCTGGGAATCCCTTTGACCCATGCATGTCAGGAGAATTGATAGGGAACAGTGTAGTAAAGAAGCGAATGCTAGACTGAAGTTCCTCTAAACTAGCCACTTCGGTGGCAAAATCTATCTACAGACAAGCACAGGTCACCTACTGAGCTCGCAGGACCCTATGTCTAGCCTTTATACAATGTCATATGGACTATGCTTGCTCTTCATGGTACTATGCCTTGACAAAAAACTGAAAGATAAACTGCAAATCACCCAGAACAAAATGGTAAGATTCATCCTGGACCTGGGACCAAGAGAACATGTAGGCCAGGATGAATTACAACAATTGAATATGTTGAATGTTGAAGACAGAGTAAAACAACTTAAGTTTAATCAAGTTTATAAAATTGCTCACAAACAGTGTCCAGAATATCTTGCTGCCAATTTTGTCAAGGCTGGGAACCAAAGCAGTCATAGTACTAGGGGGAGAGAGCACAACTTTGTAGTTCCCACAGTCAGTGGCCAGGCTTCAAACACCTTTTATTGTACAGCAATAAAGGAATGGAACAGACTGCCTGCACATGTCAAAGCCAGTCATAGTATGAGCCAGTTCAAGAAGAGAGCCAAAAGGCACCTAATGAATGTAAGCGACAGAAATGGAGGAGAATGATTTTTATTTTTTTAGTTACCATACATGTACATGTAAATAACTCTTTTTACCTTATTCCTTTAAATTATAGTATAATAACTAGTATCTACTACAGTGTATTATATTAAGGCATTAAACGGACCCCAATGGAAATAAGTCACTTTGACTTTTTTGGGTTATCCTAGGTTATCTACACATATGCTGCTATGTATGATAATCTGTGGACTGTATTTGTGTATACCTGAATAAACTTACTTACTTACTTGCTCATCTTTGGGAAACAAATTCCTCAAGGGAGGTTCCTTGACGCTGGTGAGGGGTTTTGATCTAGGAATTGGATCTGTGCTCCATTTCCCAGAAGTGAGCCTGAATACTTTCCATCCCCCTGCCCTGGAGATGTATAATCCCTACGGATTTAGCGCTCCCCGTGATTATAATAATAATAATGAGAAACATGTTCCCGGTACATCGGGAAGTCGGGTTCGATAAGGAGTAAGCCGTCAGTCGCTCTTATAAACCCAAACAACACTGGTTTGCGTATTTTTCGTGTAGTAGACTTGAAACCCTGTAAACTAGTCAGCATACGGGTTTAACGCAGTTAACGGCAGGAATAACACGTGAAGAATACATGTAAAACCAGTGGTTTTTCAAAACACGTTTATATCTAATGTAAACCTTAAACCTAAACCCTCAGGGGTTGACACTGGCATAACTAAACCCTCAGGGGTTGACACTGGCATAACTAAACCCTCAGGGGTCAACACTGGCATAACTAAACCCTCAGGGGCTGACACTGGTATAACTAAACCCTCAGGGGTTGACACTGGCATAACTGAACTCTCAGGGTTGACACTGGCATAACTAAACCCTCAGGGGTTGACACTGGCATAACTAAACCCTCAGGGGTTGACACTGGCATAACTAAACCCTCAGGGGTTGACACTGGCATAACTAAACCCTCAGGGGCTGACCCTGGCATAACTAAACCCTTAGGGGCTGACACTGGCATAACTAAACCATCAGGGGCAACACTGAGGCCTGGTCACGGACCGGGCCGCGGGGGCGTTGACCCCTGGAATTCTCCAGGTAGACTCCAGGTAGACTGGCATAACTAAACCCTCAGGGGTTGACACTGGCATAGTAAACCCTCAGGGGTTGACACTGGCCTACACGGATGAAACGTGATCTTGCGGACACAATAGCAACATTCTTATCCTTGAATGTGAGATTTCTGACATTTCTCACTCCCAGGTCTCACACCAATTCTTCGCTTTATTAAATAACTGAACCCTTACAGGTTTAGCACCTGGCTACTATAAAAACCTGCCTTGAATGGGCCAATAGGCCTTCTGCAGTGTTCCTCCAGTCTTACATTCTTATAATTAATAACCAGTCGTGATCAACATGGATGACAGTAGTAAAGCGTTACTCGTTATTCTCGTTTTACTAATTACGTTTCAAAGTGTGACATGTACACAAGACACGTGTCGTGAGGGACACGCAAAAGACGAGGTGAGATGCTATGACCCTTATGAGTTTAGTGCTTTCCCATGATCATAATGTTGATAGTTTCAATATCAAGTCTTTCCTTCGACAGGTTTTACTACATGATTGTTATTATCCTTTCGACCCATTCTGGCTGTGCCATGATGCTGGTGGTTGGCTCTTGATTAAGGAATTGGAGCTGTGCTCCTCTTCCTCATATCAAACCCGATTATCTCCTTTCCCCAGACACTGTGACTCCTACAGGTTTAACTTTCCCCACAAATATAATGGTATAATAAAATTTATAATAATAAAATATAATATATACATATAATAATAATAATAAAATAGTAATGCGTATAATGATATTAATATATAATAATTCCCTCCAGAATGATGAATTTGTATATGTACTTATTTCAATAAAATATTTTCTTTATAGTTAAATATTCACTTGATAACATTTAAGTAAAAGTTTCCTTAGGTTTTTGCATTATATACAAATATTGTATTTTATCATCCACACTGCAGACAGTGGGTCATAGCTCAGTGGTAACACTTCAACTCACAACCAAAAGAAGGACGCAATCCTGGAGGAGGTGGAGACATTGTTCGTGTTTCCTTATACCTTGTAGCAGCAGGGATGGCACTGGGGGGAGGAGGTTTAGGTTAGGTAAGGTAAGGTTAGGTTTAGGTAGGTTAAGGTTAGGTTAGGTAAGGTAAGGTTAAGTAAAGGTTAGGTTTAGGGTAGGTTAGGTAAGGTAAGGTTAGGTAAGGTTAGGTTAGGTTAGGTTAGGTTAGGTTAGGTTAGGTTAGGTAAGGTAAGGTAAGGTAAGGTAAGGTTAGGTTAGGTAAGGTAAGGTTAGTTAAGTTAGGTTAGGTTAGGTTAGGGTAGGTTAGGTTAGGTTACGTTAGGTGAGGTTAGGCTTGGTTTAGGGTAGGTTAGGTTAGGTTAGGTAAGGTACGGTAAGGTAAGGTAAGGTAAGGTTAGGTTTAGGGTAGGTTAGGTTAAGTTAGGTTAGGTTAGGTTAGGTAGGTAAGGTTAGGTTAGGTTAGGTTAGGTTAGGTTAGGTTAGGTAGGTAAGGTAAGGTTAGGTAAGGGTAGGTTAAGTTTAGGTTAGGTTAGGTAAGGTTAGGTTAGGTTTAGGGAGGTTTGGTTAGGTTAGGTAAGGTTAGGTTAGGTTAGGTTTAGGGTAGGTTAGGTTAGGTAAGGTAAGGTTAGTAGTTAGGTTAGGTTTAGGGTAGGTTAGGTAATGTTAGGTTGGTAGGTTAGTTTGGGTTAGGTTAGGTTAGGTTTGGGTTAGGGTAGATTAGGTTAAGGTTAGGTTTAGGTTAATTACAGTGGAACCTCGGTTTTTGTGATTAATCCATTCGAAAAAGTCTGACGAAAACCAAATCATATGAAAACTGAAGCAATATTTCCCATAAGAAATAATGTAAATCCAATTAATCCAGACACCCAAAAATATTAACAAAAATACATTTTATAGAGAATAACTATAGTTTCACATACAGAAAACAATGAGAAATAAACATAAATGACTAATGAAATGGATAAATTAACTTTTATCATCACTTTTTGAAGACTCTTGTTGGCGTATGGAAGATGGCGAGGAGGGAAGAGGGAGGAGGAGAGGTTATTGTTTGGAAGGGGAATCCCTGTCCATAAGGAATTTAGGTATCAAAGCCCTATCCAGGGTTACTTCCCTTCTTTGTCTTTTACTGGCACTAGGACCAGCTTGAGAGTCACTGGACCCCTGTCACACAAATAATCTGTCCAGAGAGGTCTGTTTCTGGCATCTCTTTAAGATTTGCCTAAAATGGGACAAGGCATTGTCATTGAACATGTTGCAGACACAGCTTGCAACATCTTTGTAGGATGATATTTCTCCACAAAACTTTGCAACTCATTCCACTTTGCACACATGTTCTTAATCACTGAAGAAAGCACATTCTCCTCCTCTTCCTCCTCTGAAGCAATTTCCTCAGCTGCGGTCTGTTGCTGTTCCAGTTGAAGGTCTTACAGCTCTTCAGTGGTTAGCTCTTCACTGTGGTCCTCCACCAACTCTTCCACATCCTGGCCACTCACATCCAACCCATGGACTTCCCCAAAGACACAGTAGATTCCACAACAGGCATAGGGTCATCAGGGTCAGCCTCAGACCCTTCAAAATCTTTCTGGAGGACACATTCTGGCCACAATTTTCTCCAAGCAGAGTTCATCGTCCTGGAAGTCACTCCCTGCCAAGCCTTATCTATAAGGGTTATGCAATTGAGGATATTAAAGGGATTCCTCCAGAACTCCTTAGGGTCAATTCAGTGTCCGAGGTCACTTCAAAGCACCTTTGAAACAGTGCTTTGGTGTAGAGTTTTTAAGTTTGAAATGACCTTCTGGCCCGTGGGCTGGATGAGAGGAGTGGTATTAGGGGACAAGAACTTCACTGTGATGAAACTAAACTCCTCCAACAATTGGTCTTCCAAGCCTGGAGGATGAGCAGGAGCATTGTCCATTACCAGAGGCACTTGAGTGGCAATTGATTTTCCAGGAGGTATTTCTTCACATTCGGCCAAACACTTCATTGACCCACCCAATGAAAATTTGCCTCGTGACCCATGCCTTATCATTAGCCTTCCACACCACACAAATTTACTCTTGATGACATTTTTTTTCTTGAACACTCGGGATTTTCAGAGTGATACATCAGTAAAGGCTTCACTTTGAAATCCTCACTACCGTTACCACAGAACAAAGGCAGACTGAGTCACAAACGCATGGGATGCTCGATTCCGGGAAATGAGTGGCCGAGTCACGCAGGCAGGTGGATGAGCTTGGTACGGACCATTTTCAACTATATGAAAACTGAGCGGATGTACGAAAACTGGGACAAAATTTCGACGAAAAGTCGAAAACCGATTGTACGAAAACTAGGGCATACGAATACCGAGGTTTGACTGTAATTATCAAAAATATTCTGCAATGTAAAAATTAAAGGAATTTTCTCTTTATTTAACTTTTTCATTTGTGTGATTTTAATTTTTTTTTATATTTTCAGGTATTTGTTATATGATGTTAATCCAGGGAAGGATTTAATCTCCCGAGATGTGTATATTCGTGTTGCAAACTTAATTCGCAAGCTGAATGATGTTGATAACTGGGTTTTGGTAAGTACAGTATGGCTGTATGATTTTTTTAATTGTATTATGTTAATCAGTATTTTAATATGATTATTTTAATAAGATTGTTCAAGCATGTAAAAATATCTAGTATATGTAAATCCTTTTTTTCCCTTTGATTTAATGGAGTAATACCTGGTTTATACCCGGAGGGAGTTTCGAGGGTCAACGCCGAGGCCTGGTCCATGACCAGGCCTCGTGGTGACAGGACCTGATCAACCAGCCTATTACTGCTGGCTGTCGTAAACCAACGTAGGAACCACAGCCTGGCTGGTCAGGTACTGACTTTAGGTGACTGTCCAGCTGTCTCTTGAAGACAGCCAGGGGGTTTTTAAGACAGCCAGGGGGCTTGAAGACAACCAGGGGGCTTGAAGACAACCAGGGGTCTTGAAGACATCCAGGGGTCTTGAAGACAGCCAGGGACTTGAAGACAGCCAGGGGTCTTGAAGACAGCCAGGGGTCTATTGGTAATCCCCCTATGTATGCCCCTGACAATTATTGTGTTGTTTCTTAACATTGTTTCATGCTTCTGAAGTCTGTTAAATCAAGGTCTGTTTAGTCAAGGGTTTACTGAGTAAACTCTCAGTTTACTGAGTAAACCCTCGGTTTACCAAGTCCTCAGTTTACTCAGTAAACCCTTGGTTTACCAAGTAAGCCCTTGGTTTATAATAAACCCTCAGTTTACCGAATAAGGCCTCGGTTTAACAAGTAAATCATTGGTTAACTGTACTTGAGTATATTATAGACATGTTCTTCTTTATATTCCTTAATCCAGATATTGAATTCAGTCTTGCTTGTGCAGTATAATTTTTTTTTTTCAACAAAATGGCCATATACCACCACCAAGGCAGGGTGACCCAATAGAAACACAAAAGCCAAAAAGGAAAACAAAGACAAAAAAGAAAACAAAAGCCAAAAAGAAAAAAGAAAAGCCAAAAGAAAACAAATTCCAAAAGAACAAAACAAAAGCCAAAAAAAGCCAAAAGAAAAAGAAAAACCAAAAAGGAAAACAAAAGCCAAAAAAGAAAAAGAAAAGCCAAAAAGAAACACAAAAGCCAAAAGAAAAACAAAAGCCAAAAAGAAAATAACAAAACAAAAGCCAAAAAAGCCAAAAAGAAAAAAAAAAGAAAAACAAAAAAAAAAAAAAAAAAAAAAAGGAAAACAAAAGCCAAAAAAGAAAACAAAAGCCAAAAAGAAAACAAAAGCCAAAAAGGAAAACAAAAGCCAAAAATGAAAACAAAAGCCAAAAAGGAAAATAAACGCCAAAAAGGAAAACAAAAGCCAAAAGGAAAAGAAAATCCAAAAAGGAAAACAAAGCCAAAAAGTAAAGAAAAACCAAAAAGGAAAACAAAAGCCAAAAAGGGAAACAAAAGCCAAAAAGGAAAACAAAGCCAAAAAGTAAAAGAAAAGCCAAAAGGAAAACAAAAGCCAAAAAGAAAAAAAGAAAAGCACAAAAAAGGTAAAAAGAAAAACAAATGCAAAAAGAAAAACAAGACAAAAAATGCAAAAAGAAAAACAAAAGCAAAAAGACAATATAAATATATGAAAGACAACTGACAAGCAATTTTTATAATTTGTTTTCCCTCTTTACACTGGGTTGCCATGACGGTGCTGAAGAGCTCCTGATGCAGGGAACTGGAGCTGCCTTTCCTCTTCCTTGGATCAGACCTGATTGCCTCACATTCCCGGGCACGGACCCCATGAGTTTACTGTCCGACCCTGATGATGATGATGATGGCGTGGGTTTTAAGGTCTTCTCTCTAAGTCTCAGCCTATTGGCCTCACTGGAAATTTGAATTGTACTACACATGAAAATGCGAGATCACAAGTTCAAGATATTAGTTTATGCGTTGGCAATACAATGTCAACTCCAAACAAATTGTCTAAGGATCTCCAGTCATCTTTATATATAGCTCCTGCAAAAAAATTGGCTAGAAGATGTGTCCAAATCAAGTATGAAGAGGAACCCAAAATAGATTGACTTTCCTCACACCAAAATAGAATTCATTCTGGCATTCATCATCAACTAATAAATAGAAACTCTGATGACAAATACAACCATTCTGCAGGTAAAAAAAAACTCAAAATGGAAGATGAAGAAAAGGCATTACAGTCAGGATGGGAGCCACCACACTGGCAGGAGGTTCTGAAGAACATTCAGCAGATGAGAGCTGCACGAGATGCTCCTGTTGACTCCATGGGAGCTCAGAAGTGCACAGATATGGATGCCAAACCTGAAATATACAGATTCCAGGTACTTGTTTCTCTAATGTTGAGTAGCCAAACAAAAGACAAGGTAACCCATGCAGCCATGGCCAAGCTACGAGCACATGGACTTACAGTTGATAACATCCTGGCAACAGATGCTGACACTCTTGGTCAACTTATACATCCTGTTGGGTTCTGGAAGGTGTTGACACACATGTGCATCACATCAACAATCGACTGGGATGGACTGGACGTGATACAAAAACACCAGAAGAAACTCGAATTGCTTTGGAATCCTGGATGCCAGAAGAAATATGGAGTAATATTAATCTGCTTATGGTCATGTTTGGGCAACAAATATGTTTACCAGTGGGTCCAAAGTGCAGTCATTGTCTCAATGCAACACTTTGCCACTTTGGTAGGAATCCTCTCAGTAAATCTCCAAAGAAAAATTCACCATTGAAACTGCCAGTCACTGCCTGCACATGTCAAAGCCAGTCATAACATGAGCCAGTTCAAGAAGAGAGCTAAAAGGCACCTAATGAATGTAGCGACAGAAAGGGAGGAGAATGATTTTTTATTTTTTTTAGCTAACATACATGTAAATGTAAATAACTCTTTTTTCCTTATTCCTAGTATATATCCTTTATAGTATAATAACATATATCTTCTACAGTGTATAATATTAAGGTACAGTGGACCCCCGAGTATCATAATTAATCCGTTCCAGGAGCTATTACTTAACACGAAGTTTACGAAATTCGAACCATTATTTCCCATAAGAAATAATGTAAATACAATTAATCCGTTCCACAAAAAAATATTCATGCAAAATAATTAAAAACAATATACAGTGGTACCTCGAGTTACGATATTTTTTCGTTCGAGAATGCTGTTCAAGTGCCATTACCAAACGAATTTATCCCCATAAGGAATAATGTAAAATAGACTAGTCCTTTTAGACCCCCAAAAATACACTTACAAAAGCATTTAAAAAAATAAACTTACATAAAAGGGCGAGTTTGGGGACCATCGTTAACCGAGGTATCAATGTATATATATACATTTACTTACCTTTATTGAAGAGTTGCAGGCATCTGGAAGGTAGAGTTGCTGACAGGGGCAGGGTGTTAGTGGTTGGAAGGGGAATCCCCCTGCAAAAGGACTTCAGGTAACAAGTCCCTCTCTGGGGTTACTTCCCTTCTTGGTCCTTTAATGCCACTAGGACCAGCTTGAGAGTCACTAGACCCCTGCCTGGTAAAGTAACTGTCCACAGTCCTCTGTTTCTGGCGACTCTTCAACACTTTCCTGAAGTGCGACATGGCTCTGTCACTGAAGTGGCTGCACAGAAGGCTCATTTCAGCTTGCTCAGGGTAGTGTCTTTCAACAAATGTCTGCAACTCATTCCACTTTGTACACATCTCCTTAAGCACTGAAGAAGGCACCTCCTTCTGTCTCTCACCCTCCTCCTTTGAAGCAATAACCTCAGCTGTGGTCTGTTGCTGTTCCAGATGAAGCTCTTGCAGCTCTTCAGTTGTTAGCTCTACCCTGTGCTCCTCCACCAACTCTTCCACATCCCCACCACTCACCTCCAACCCCAGGCTGTTCCCCAATGCCACAATATCTTCCACAACAGGCACAGGGTCGTCAGGGTCAGGGTCAGGGTCAGCCTCAAATCCTTCAAAATCCCTCTGTTGGACACAACCTGGCCACAATGGTCTCCAAGCAGAGTTCAAAGTCCTGGAAGTCACTCCCTCCCAAGCCTTACCTATAAGGCGTATGCAATGCACAATATTGAAGTGATCTTTCCAGAACTCTCTTAGGGTCAATGCAGTGTCTGAGGTCACATCAAAGCACTTCTGAAACACTGCTTTGGTGTACAGTTTCTTGAAGTTGGAAATGACCTGCTGGTCCATGGGCTGGATGAGAGGAGTGGTGTTAGGAGGCAAGAATTTCACTCTGATGAAATTAAACTTGTCAGACAAACACTCTTGCAAGTTGTGAGGGTGAGCAGGAGCATTGTCCAGTACCAGGAGGCACTTGAGTGGCAATTTCTTTTCCAAGAGGTATTTCTTCACACTAGGGCCAAACACTCCAGTCACCCATTCCTTGAAAATATCCGTAGTGACCCATGCCTTGGTGTTAGCCTTCCAATGCACACACAAATTATTCTTGTCAACACTGTGATTCCTGAAGGGTCTGGGATTTTCTGCTTGATACACCAGTAAAGGCTTCACTTTAAAATCACCACTGGCATTGGCACACATCATAAGAGTTAGCCTGTCTTTCATAGGCTTGTGTCCTGGCTGTGCCTTTTCCTCCTGAGTAATGAAGGTCCTGTTGGGCATTTTCTTCCAAAACAGGCCTGTTTCATCACAGTTGAACACTGAGGAATTGTTCAGCCTCTACGAACCCCTGGAATTCCTGCACAAATTTTTCAGCTGCACGTTTGTCTGAGCTGGCTGCCTCACCATGTCTCACAACACTTTGTATGCCACTACGTTTCTTAAACTTCTCAAACCAGCCTTTGCTGGCTTTAAAATCACTCGCCTCACTACTGGTTCCAGGCATTGTCTTGACAAGATCTGTGTGCAACTTCCTTGCCTTTTCACAAATTATCGCCATGGAAATACTATCACCCGCTCTCTGTTTTTCATTGATCCAAACCAACAACAACTTCTCAACCTCATCCACTGTTTTTGATCTATTTTTCGTTAACATATCAACCTCTTTTGCAACATTATCTTCCTTGATCTCATTTCTCTTTGCCAGGATAGAGCTGATAGTAGATGGGGTTTTCTTGTACATCCTGGCAAGCTCACTCAGACATACACCACTCTCATATTTTTCTATAATCTCTTTCTTCAGTTCGATGGTGTTCCTCACTTTCTTTACCACAGGGGTGCCACTAGGAAGCTTCTTTGGACCGATGGTGACTTATTTCACAGTGACAATAACTAAACCACCAAAAAAGACACCAAATGTATTGTGAATGTTTGAAAGAGCACGCTGGGTAATATTCTCTCAATGGTAAACAACGCTTCACTGGCGGCGTCCTGCGTCCTGCTCAGGCGCGGAGCAGGCGGACAGGTCTAATACGTTACGAAACACGAGCCAGTTTACTATTCTCGAAATCGAAAAAAGCTTACGAAACACGATGTTTACGAAATAAGAACCTTACGAAACTCGGGGGTCCACTGTATTAAATGTACCCCAATGGAAATAAGTCACTCTGTCTGACTTTTTTGGGTTATCCCAGGTTATCTACACATATGCTGCTATGTATGATAATCTATGTAACTGTATTTGTGTATACCTGAATAAACTTACTTACTTACACGATTTGTTAAATTGACTACAGTGAATCCCTGATGTAAATTGACTACAGTAAATCCCTGATGTAAATTGACTACATTAAATCCCTGATGTAAACTGACCACAGTAAATCTCTGATATAAATTGACTACAGTAAATCCCTGATATAAATTGACTACAGTAAATCCCTGATATAAATTGACTACAGTAAATCCCTGATGTAAATTGACTACAGTAAATCCCTGATGTAAATTGACTACAGTAAATCCCTGATATAAATTGACTACAGTAAATCCTTGATATAAAAGACTAGTGTCCAAATGTCCATTAAATCAGAATAATGTAAAAACAGTAGCAAAGAAAAGCACTTATGTACTCTAGTGTGTACGTACTAATAGTATAGCACTGTACTCTAGTGTGTACTAATATAGCACTGTACTCTAGTGTGCTAATATAGCACTGTACTTATGTACTCTAATGTGTGCTAATATAACACTGTATTTATGTACTCTAATGTGTGCTAATATAGCACTGTATTTATGTACTCTAATGTGTGCTAATATAGCACTGTACTTAAGTACTTTAGTGTGTGCTAATATAGCACTGTACTTATGTACTCTAATGTGTGCTAATATAACACTGTATTTATGTACTCTAGTGTGTGCTAATATAGCACTACTTATGTATTCTAATGTGTGCTAATATAGCACTGTACTTATGTACTCTAATGTGTGCTAATATAGCACTGTACTTGTGTACTCTAATGTGTGCTAATATAGCACTGTACTTATGTACAGTGGTCCCCCGAGTAACGAACACCCCGGAAATCATACAATTATGTAAGTATAATATTGTAAGTGCTTGTGGAAGTGTATTTTTGGGGGCCTGAAATAGACTAACCTACGTGACATTATTCCTTAAGGGAGTAAATTCGTTCGGTAATGGCACTTGAGCACGCTTCTGGGATGAAGTTTTTTCATTACTCGGGGGACCACTGTACTCTAATGTGTGCTAATATAGCACTGTACTTATGTACTCTAATGTGTGCTAATATAGCACTGTACTTATGTACTCTAATGTGCTAATATAGCACTGTACTTATGTACTCTAATGTGTGCTAATATAGCACTGTACTTATGTACCCTAATGTGTGCTAATATAGCACTGTACTTATGTACTCTAATGTGTGCTAATATGGCACTATACTCTAGTGTGCTAAGTAAGTAAGTTTATTCAGGTATACACAAATACAGTTACATGGTCTGGTGGCTAGAGCTCTTGCTTCACACACAGAGGGCCCGGGTTCAATTCCTGGCGGGTGGAAACATTTCGACGTGTTTCCTTACACCTGTTGTCATGCTCACCTAGCAGTAAATATGTACCTGGGGTGTTAGTCTACTGGTGTGGGTCGCATCCTGGGGGACAAGATTAAGGACCCCAATGGAAATAAGACAGACAGTCCGCGATGACGCACTGACTTTCTTGGGTTATCCTGGGTGGCTAACCCTCCGGGGTTAAAAATCCGAAGAAATCTTATCTTATCTTATCTTATGTACATCTCATTTATACCTATGTATCATGTCTACCTATGTATCATTGTACCATGTCTAAATAAATATTATTATTATTATTATTATTATTATTATTATTATTATTATTATTATTATTATTATTATTATTATTATTATTATTTATTACAGTGGTACCCGACTTACGATGGTCCCCAAACTCACCCTTTTATGTAAGTTTATTTTTTAAATGCTTTTGTAAGTGTAATTTTGGGGTCTAAAAGGACTAGTCTATTTTACATCATTCCTTATGGGGATAAATTCGTTTGGTAATGGCACTTGAACAGCATTCTGGAATGAAAAATATCGTAAGTCGGGTACCACTGTATTATTATGTGTAGAGAACCTAGGATAACCCAAAAAGTCAGACAGAGTGACTTATTTCCATTGTGGTCCATTTAATACCTTAATATTATACACTGTAGGAGATACAGTGGTACCTCGACTTACGATATTTTTTCATTCCAGAATGCTGTTCAAGTGCCATTACCAAACGAATTTATTCCCATAAGGAATGATGTAAAATAGACTTGTCCTTTTAGACCCCCAAAATTACACTTATAAAAGCATTTAAAAAAATAAACTTACATAAAAGGGTGAGTTTGGGGACCATCGTAAGTCGAGGTACCACTGTATATGGTATTATACTATGAAGGATATATACATACTAGGAATAAGGTAAAAAGAGTTATTTACATTTACATGTATGTTAGCTAAAAAAATAAAAAAATTATTCTCCTCCCTTTCTGTCGCTACATTCATTAGGTGCCTTTTGGCTCTCTTCTTGAACTGGCTTATGCTATGACTGGCTTTGACATGTGCAGGCAGTCTGTTCCATTCCTTTTATGCTGTACAATAAAAGGTGTTTGAAGCCTGGCCACTGACTGTGGGTACTACAAAGTTGTGCTCTCTCCCCCTAGTACTATGACTGCTTTGGTTCCCAGCCTTGACAAAATTGGCAGCAAGATATTCTGGACACTGTTTGTGAGCAATTTTATAAACTTGATTCAACTTAAGTTGTTTTACTCTGTCTTCAATATTCAGCATATCCAATTGTTGTAATTCAATCCGGCCTACGTGCTCTTTTGGACCCAGGTCCAGGATGAATTTTGTTCTGGGTGATTTGCAGTTTATCTTTCAGTTTTTTTGTCAAGGCAGAGTACCATGAAGAGCAAGCATAGTCCATATGACATTGTATAAAGGCTAGACATAGGGTCCTGCGAGCCTCAGTAGGTAGACACTGTGCTTGTCTGTAGAGGAACTTCAGTCTAGCATTCACTTTCTTTACTACACTGTTCCCTATCAATTCTCCTGACATGCATGGGCCAAAGGGGATTCCCAGATATTTTACTGAGGAAACTGAAGTGATGGATTCCCCATTACACTGGACATAAAAATTATTTACCCTTCTCAGTTTATATTTCGTGCCAAAGAGTATGGCTTCTGTTTTCCCGAGGTGTAACGATAATTTGTTCTCTACTAACCATTTGCTGCAGGACTCCAGTTTCAGTGTTATTACATTAGCTATATCTTGTGGGTCTTTACCTGACACTAACAGAGCACTGTCATCCGCATACAGTAAGAGTTTGCACTTGACACTGATGGGCATGTCATTTACATAACACAGGAATAATAAGGGACCCAGAATACTACCTTGGGGAACTCCACATGCTATCGGCAGTGGTTCTGATTCTGTTTTGTTGATTTTGACAATTTGTTTCCTATTGCTAAGATAGGACTTAAACCAGTCTATGGAACCTATGCCGATAGCTTGAAGTTTCTTACATAATACATTGTGGTTGACAGTATCAAAGGCCTTTTGCAAGTCTAAAGTTACTATTCCTATGAGGTTCCCTATCGACATTTCAGTTCTCATGTAATCCATCAGATTAATTAGGGAGGTGTCGGTTGAGTAAGATCTCCTAAAGCCTGATTGGTAACTATTACCTAAAGTTTACCTGGAGAGAGTTCCAGGGGTCAATGCCCCTGTGGCCCGGTCTGTGACCAAGCCTCATGTAGGATCAGAGCCTGGTCAACTAGGCTGTTACTGCTGGCCGCACGCAGTCCAACGTATGAACCACAGCCTGGCTGATCAGGCACCAACTTTAGGTGCCTGTCCAGTGCCCACTTGAAGACAGCCAGGGGTCTATTGATAATCCCCCTTATGTATGCTGGGAGGCAGTTGAACAGTCTTGGGCCCCTGACACTTATTGTGTTGTCTCTCAACGTGCTAGTGGCACCCCTGCTTTTCATTGGGGGGATGTTACATCGTCTGCCGAGTCTTTTGCTTTCGTAGGGAGTGACTCTCATGTGCAAGTTTGGTACTAATCCTTCTAGGATTTTCCAAGTGTATATAATAATGTATCTCTCCCACCTGCATTCCAGGGAGTACAGGTTTAGGAACTTCAAGCGTTCCCAGTAATTGAGGTGGTTTATTGTAGTTATGCGTGCCGTGAAGGTTCTCTGTACATTTTCTAGTTCAGCAATTTCACCTGCCTTGAAAGGTACAGCAATATTCCAGCCTAGATAGAACAAGTGACCTGAAAAGTGTCAACATGGGCTTGGCATCCCTGGTTTTGAAGGTTCTCATTATCCATCCTGTCATTTTTCTGGCAGATGCGATTGCTACAGTGTTATGGTCCTTGAAGGTGAGATCCTCTGTCATGATCACTCCCAGGTCTTTGACATTAGTTTTTCGCTCTATTGTGTAGTTGGAATTTGTTTTATACTCCGATGAGATTTTATTTTCCTCACGTTTTCCATATCAGAGTAATTGATATTTCTCATCATTGAACTTCATATTGTTTTCTGCAGCCCATTTAAAGATTTGGTTTATGTCTGCTTGGAGTCTTGCAGTGTCTTCAATGGTGGACACTGTCATGCAGATTCGGGTGTCATCTGCAAAGGAAGACACGGCACTGTGGCTGATATCCCTGTCTATGTCCGCTATAAGGATGAAGAACAGGATGGGAGCGAGTACTGTGCCTTGTGGAACAGAGCTTTTCACCGTAGCCGTCCCCAGACTTTACCTGTTGACTACTACTCTTTGTGTTCTACTTGTTAGGAAATTATAGATCCATCTGCCAACTTTTCCTGTTACAGTGGGCCCTCGGTTATCGGCCAACTCGGTTATAGGCCGGTTTCGCCCCGGTTATCGGCCGTTTGTTACGCGTCGTCCGCCGGCTGGGGCCACTTGCGCTTCAGTTTGCCTGTCTCTCGGTGCGTGGGGAAGCTTCTGCTCATTCATAAAAACATTTCTCTTGTTTTCCATTGCTTTTTGTCAGTACAACTGCAAAATAAGTAACCATGGCTTCCAAGAAAGTTCCTAGTAAAGTGAAGTGAAGGAGGTGCCTTCTTCAGTGATTAACCCTTTCAAGGTTATGGTCGTACAAGTACGTTTTACGCACTGTGGTTATTGACGTACTAGTACTCCTAAATTCTAGTGCCCTTAAATCAAGCAGAAACAGGCTGTTAGGCCTAGATGTGATAGAATGGGTCTGTGCGGTCAGTGTGTCAGTATAAAAATTCCTGCACCACACAGTGCATAATGAGGAAAAAAAAACTCTGACCGTGTTTTTGGTTTAAAACAGCGACTTTGCAGTCTATTTTCGTATGGTATTTATGCTTGTATTCTCGTTTTCTTAGTCTCATTTTATAGAATAGATGATATATTACAGAAATAGAGATAATTTTGACTGGTTTCAAGATGACAAGTACCTTGAAACTGACCCAAGAAGCAAAATAATGTTCGATTTTGGCCGATGTTCAGGAGTAAACAAATACACCATTCAATACACATCACTGAGAGTCTAATATTTTGCACAAGTGCGCTGATATTATTTATATCATTTTTACAGTGATGCAGTTGTATACATAACAGTAAATCTTCTATTTTTTGTGAGAAAAAAAATTAAAAATGGAAAGCAAAAGTAATGTAAGAGGGGCCTGGAGACTGACTAATGAACAGAGAAGATGTTATTTTAGTGCCAGGAATGTCTGCCTTGTTTATTATGGACCTTATTTTGAAATTGGCATCGTTTGAAATTTGTGTGAAATTGGCCAAATTGCCATTTTCTGACCACTATTTTGGGTAGTTGAAATTGGTAAATAGGCGATTTCTTGTGCTCAATCGATAGAAGAAATGGATTTCTAGCGAAATAGCTATAATTTTAGTAGACTTAAACATTGGAATGTGCCGAAAATAGGGCTCAAAGTGGGCAAAATCGCCGCTGCGTAAATGTCATGGATACTGCTAACTTCGCGAAAGCATAATTCCGTTAGTTTTCAATCAAATTTCATACTTTTTGTGGCGTTATGATCAGAAAAAGATTATCATTCCATAAGAATTTTTTTTTTTTTTTTTAAATTCGTGGACCCTGAGCGAGTTTCAGAGGGGACCCCTTGGACCCCCAAAGGGTTAAGGAAATGTGTGGAATGTGGAATAGGTTTCAAAGTTTTGTTGAAAAATACCATCCTGACCAAGCTGAAACAAGCCATATCTGCAGCATGTTTAGTGACAAAACCTTGTCCCACTTCAGGGAAATCTTAACCCTTGGGGGTCGACAGGCCTTCTCGGAAACCTGTTCCTGGGGTCGAAAATTTTGGAAAAAAAATAAAAAATTTTTCTTATGAAATGATAGAGAATCTTTTCCGATCATAACGCCACCAAAATTATGAAATTTGATCGAAAACTAACGGAATTATGCTTTCGCGAGTTAGAGGTATCGATGACATTTATGCATTGGCGATTTCGCCACTTTGAGCCTATTTTCGGCAAATTCCAATGTTTCAGTCTACTAAAATTATAGCTATTTTGCTAGAACTCCATTTCTTCTATCGATTGAGCACAAGAAACCGCCTATTTATCAATTTCAACTACCCAAAATAGTGGTCAGAAAATGCAATTTGGCCAATTTCACACAAATTTCAAACGATGCCAATTTCAAAATAGTGTCCAGAATAAACAAGGCAGAATTCTGGCACTAAAATAACATCTTCTCTGTTCATTAGTCACGTCTCCCGGCCCCTCTTACATTACTTTTGCTTTTCATTTTGAATTTTTATTCTCACAAAAAATAGAAGATTTACTGTTATGTATACAACTGCATCATTGTAAAAATGGTATAAAATATCAGAGCACTTGTGCATGAATATTAGACTCGCCATGATGTGTATTGGGACGCATGGTGTGATTTGTTTACCCTTGAGCATCGTCAAAATCGAACATTTTCGCTACTTTGAGCTCATTTTCAAGGTACTTGTCATTGTCAAACCAATCAAAATCATCTGGACAGTTATTTTTCTAGACAGTGGTCCAGTGACTCTCAAACTGGTCCTAGTGGTATTAAAAGAAAAAGAAGGGAAGTAACCCCAGATAAAGACTTGTTACCTGAAGTCTTTATGGAGGATTTCCTTCCAAACACTAACTCCTCCTATCTTCCAGAAGCCAGCATTAGTCTTCAATAAAGGTATGTAATACTTATTTAATTGTTAAAAAAAATATTTTTTTGTGAATATTTTTGTCTGGAACAGATTAATTGTATTTACATTAATTCTTATGGGGAATAATATTTCGGTTATAGGCCATTTCGGTTTTAGGCCAAGTTTCTGGAACGGATTACGGCTGATAACCAAGGGTCCACTGTATTCCTTTATCATGCATTTTGTGTGCTATTACACCATGGTCACACTTGTCAAAGGCTTTTGCAAAGTCTGTGTATATAACATCTGCATTCTGTTTGTCTTCTAGAGCATCCAGGACCTTGTTGTAGTGGTCGAGTAGTTGGGACAGACAGCAGAGTGCCATTATCGAACAAATTTGTTCCCATGAGGAATAATGTAAATTAGATTAGTCCGTTTCAGACCCCCAAAAATACACTTACAAAAGCACTTACAATAATACACTTACATAATTGTTCGAGTTGGGAGCTGAACTCAAGGTACCACTGATTCTTGACCACTTCCGCAGGTACTACCACCATGGGGTAACCTGTATCACTGGCAAAACGTGCGTCCTGGTCTCTACGTACCCTGGAAGAATTTCTTGATGTTGAGAGCCTGAACAAGTGGGTACCAGTTATCGAATTTAATGATTACTTGAAAGGTAAGTAAATGTGAATGATTGTTTGTGTATTGTTTAAAAAGTGGTATTCATTGATTGGTTGGGTGTGATTCTGGAGGCTTTTTGGGGAATAAAGTGTAGAACAGTACGTAACACAAAGCTAATTTTTCAATTTTCTAACTGCTTCACTCCTCTCGTCTCTTTCTCTCTCTTCTTTCTTTCTATTTCTTTCTCTTCCTCTCTCAATATATCCAAGTTTTAAGGAAATAAAGTTTATCAAAGTTTTATTATGAATATAGCTTAACTGAAAGTTTTTCTTTAATACAGTGGTACCCCGGATTTCGTGAATAATTCGTTCCAGAAGGCTGTTTGAGTGCCGTTACCGAACGAATTTATTCCCATAAGGATGAATGTAAATTAAGTTAGTCCATTTCAGACCCCAAAATACGTTTTTACAAAAGTTACTTACAAAAATACACTTCCATAATTGTTCGAGTTGGGAGCTGTACGAAATCTGGGGTACCACTGTACGTATATGTTGTCTAAGGGTGTTTTCCTGAATATAACTTACTTTAGTTTTTTCCATGAATAAAGCTTATCTGAGTTTTTTCCTAAATATACCTTATCTGATGGTTCATTTCTGAGTGAAGCTTATTTGAGTTTTTTCGTGATTGAAGTACAGTGGTACCCCGAGTTTCGTACAGCTCCCAACTCTAACAATTATTTAAGTGTATTGTTGTAAGTGTATTTTTGGGGGTCTGAAACGGACTAATCTAATTTACATTATTCCTTATGGGAACAAATTCCTTCAGTAATGGCACTTGAACAGCCTTCTGGAACAAATTATGGCCAAAACTCGGGGACCACTGTATATAAGACTTTTAACCTTAAACTGTCCAAACGTAGATCTATGTTCACGTCGTAGCTTCCAATGTAGATCTACCTATTTTTTACATGAGAAAGCATGTAAAATAGATATTCAGAGTGCTACGACATGAACGTAGATCTACTTTGGACAGTTTAAGGGTGAAAGAAATATTGCAGATGTTGCTAGGAAGTCTTGTAGACTATATGTAGTTGTAGTTCCCTGTTAAGAATAAAAAGTCACAGTACTATGACTGGAACAATACACAAATAACCCTCATGTAGGACAAGCCTATGACGATGTTTCACTCCGACTTGGACCATTTACAAGTCGGCCCACTCATTTACTACTACAGTGGACGAACACCCGGAAATCGTACAGTTATGTAAGTACAGTGGACCCTCGGTTAACGAATACCCGGAAATCGTGAATTATGTAAGTATAATTTTGTAAGTTCTTGTGGAAGTGTATTTTGGGGTCTGAAATAGACTAACCTACGTGAAATTTTTCCTAAGGGAGTAAATTCGTTGGTAATGGCACTTGAGCAACTTCAGGAGTGAAGTTTTACGAAACTGGGGGTCCACTGTATAATATTTTAAGTGCTTTTGTAGGTGTATGTTTGGGGTATGAAATTGACTAACCTACTGACATTTTTTCTTAAGAGAGTAAATTGTTCGGTAATGGCACTTGAGCAGGCTTCTGGAATGAATTATGTTCGTACTGGGGTCCACTGTACTACTGCTTTCTTGCCTCACTTCCCTTTCTACCAGTACTTCCCCACTACTACTACTTCCACTACCAGTATTACCTCTACCACTACTTATCCACTTCCTTCTTCCTCTCTTGGTTCCGTCCCTGTGTATATACTGTCTCCCTCACCCTCTGTGTTAGTGTGACTTGTTAATGGTCCAAGTCGAACCGAATGTCGTCCTAATAATAATAATAATAGTATCTTTATTTCTACAAGTGCATGTACAAGGTATACAGACCATAGCTGACGTCAATGACATATACTAAGTGGTCCCTCGGTTTTCGCTGAAAATTGTCCAGAATGCTGCTCAAGTGCCATTCGAACGAATTTATTTCCTTAAGAAATAATGTCACGTAGGTTAGTCTATTTCAGACCCCAAAATACACTTGCAACAGCACTTACGAAAATACACTTACATAAATGTTCGAGTTTGGAGATGCACGAAACCGAGGGACCACTGTATATAGAAAGCCCTTGTTATGCTGAGCATTTCCCACAAATTAGGTCAGTTTTGTCCCAGGATGCACCCACACAAGTCCATAACACCCAGGTACCTATTTTATTCCCTTGCTGGGAATTGAACCCAGATTCTTACTGTGTGAAGCTCGTT
This sequence comes from Cherax destructor, assembly GCA_009830355.1. NCBI lineage: Eukaryota > Metazoa > Arthropoda > Malacostraca > Decapoda > Parastacidae > Cherax > Cherax destructor. Next base: position 1,253 of record WNWK01028228.1, on the reverse strand, counting down.
TCACTCAGGTGTGGGTTATTTATTGTTCCAGTTACAATATTGTGCCTTTTATTCTTTGCTGGATAATGTTCTAATTTACTATTTTTTAGATAATATATTTTTTCCAAAAATTCTGTTATACATTTTAATGAATGAAGATGGTGAATGTGTTTCCTTTTTTTGGGTCACCCGACCTCAATGAGCAACAGCCAGTAAGTTTTCTTTATTTAAACACTGGTTGTCTCCTACTGAGGCCAGGTGGCCTGAAAAGAAGCAGTTTCACCATCATTCACACTGTCACTGTCTTGCCAGAGGCACATAGATACCACAGTACTTTTATTTAGGCACAGGTATAATTATTATACAGTAGAACCCCTGTATCCACTGATTCGGTATCCATGGTTTCAGTTATCCACGGTTTAATGTAGCCCAAAAATACCTCTTAATTTTGCATAATAACGGCCCCAGAGCACAAAAGTAGAGAAGCTGGCAGTTCTTCAGAGCCTCAGAGAAGCTGTAAAGTGTTTCCATCAGTGAAAAAGTGATAATTCTCCACTTATTGTGCATAATTTATCAATTAAACTTATAATAGGTATGTATAGGACTTACATATAGGGTTTGCTACTATCCATGGTTTTGGTATTCATTTGCAGGTCCTTTGGAACATATCCCCGTGGATACGGGGGTCCTACTGTACATAGTGTAAATTACCCACCAGGTTAACCCAAAAAAGTCAAAGTGACTTACTGTATTAATTTTTTTTCAAGTTATGTATTAACAGCTGCGAAAAAAAAAATTAATGTTTCTTTCCTCATATGTACTTAGCTGAAGGAGCAACTGTAGGATCAACGTACATGTTGCAGAATTATGCAGAAGGATGGGGAGGCAAATGGGAAGAAAAATACGACAAAAGGCCATGCATTGAGAGGCAAACTTTGAACAACGGTATGGGGTAACTTGTGATTGTCAGTTCAAAAGATTACCATATTTCACGGATTAGACGCATTTTTTTTTTTTCCACAAAATGTCTCCAAAACCCAGCCTGCGTCCTATAAACTGAAGGTCAGTGACGGGAGCTATAGTTGGGGATGTGGGGTGGGCTGTAGCTCCCCAGTTACACGTCCAATGCCGAGCCATTGAAACTAAAACAAGTCTTATGAGCCACAAAATATGGTACTTATGTTATAATGATTTATATAAAGTCAGGTCTTTTTATAAAGCTATCATTTACTGTGATGTTTTGTTAATGGGATTAAAAAAGTGCAAACCAAATT